>PNEQ01047728.1:9769-55169 GCA_003012365.1 Medauroidea extradentata
AGTAGTGGTGATAAAGTTAATACTCTTGTAAACAAGGTTATGTTATTGTCACTATGCCATTAGTCAAAACTAGACGGGCTTGCATTCAACCTATCCTCAATTTTCATTTTAAAACGGCACACATATTCAGTGGCTTATTAGGAATTCGAACTCAGAGCCTTGCGATCTTAATTTTACGGCAGTTGTCTTACGTGGGAAGAATAGCAGTGCCGCTATCAACATAACCTCAATTGGAAAGCAAGTTTTAAAAACAAAATGAAAACTGAATGTTGCTCTGATTAATATCTTATCTCAAAGTTTTGTTAGATTAAAATGTCATATACTTTGGACCTCGTCATTAAAAATAACTATACTAGAAAATCTCACAATTCTCTCATGTATTCCCTTTGTTTTTCTTACCGCTAGTTCCACAAAGGAAATACGTAGGCAGCGAACAAAAGACAATCTCAGCTAGCGAACAACAAAGTACAGTTAACTAGTTCCACAAGTCAATTTTTTCCCGTCTTTGTCGTGTTTAATGCTAAATGCAACAATGACATCGAGAAGCAACTGTCGTATTGTTCCTACGCACTGCTACTAAACAATAAAGTATTTTCTAAAGTTAGACTGAGTACTTCGTGTAACCTTCAAACATCAGGTTACAATCTTATCATTTTATGGATGAAAAGTCCGTTTCAAAGACTAGTGCAGCTCCCGTACAAAAGTAACATACTTTGTGTATATTAAAATTAAACATTTACCTTCCCCGGCGTTTGAGGACTTCCACATAGCAACGTGTCTCTTACCGTTGACAAAGAAGGTGTTACGCTTGCAAGCAACAAACCAACTACGTTCAAGACTTGTTGAGTGTTTTGTTTTCTTCCGCGGAGGTGTTGCAAGTGCGTGAAACTTCGCCGGTCGCAGTTATATCTCCGACTTACTTCTCGTTGTGCAACATCCGAATACGCTCCGTTATGTGTTATTTCCGCGTTTGCATTTCTTTGTTTACATCGCTGGCGCAATGTCGAATAACGTACATTTTGGGAGGACATTTTGTCTCAATGGGGAACGACAGCTTTCGTCTCAAATGTATTAATTTTTAGGAATAAAATGTATTTTAGTGTCACCATTAGAATTCTGGCTACATTAAAGCACAGAGTAAAACTCTATGGTTAGTTAAAGTTAGTATTGACATAATGCCTGTATTAGACGATCCTGTAGAAACGTCTGGAGTAGAATGTTCATTAATTTACTTTGGGCTGTTTCAGATGCCGTAATAGAACTAACATACAAATTGACGCAGTGGCGTAGCCAGGATTTGTGTTCGGTGGTGGAAGGGGGGGGGGGGGTTCAAGTGGGGAATTTTATAAAGGAACACCGATCCCCTGGAAAAATTTGGGTTTCAAGGTTCAAAATGGTGCTATTTAAGCAGTTTTAGTATCGGAAAATTGAATATACAAGCGGTATTAATATTAAGTTTTTTTGAAGATGAAAAACTTTTGAGAGAAGAATATTACTAATGGTTGCTCTGAATACTCCCTAACAGTTTACTAGTATTAATCTAGAGAAAATGTAATACATAGGTACGGAATTTAAAGATAAATTCTAAATTTCATGATTAATTTTTTTGTCCTTCATATTTTCGCGGAGGAGGGGGTTGTACCCGGAAACAACCCCCCTCCTCCTTGTCTACGCCCTTGAGTAACGCCATTATGCCAGCCAGCGGTGTAAACAATAAGTGGCTAAATTACAACACATTTACGTCTGGGAAAGCCATAATTAATGACAGAATAAAGTATGCCTGAAACACGTGTTTATTGCGGTCACACTTTTTGAACGGCAATCTTTCAGAGCGAATCGGTAGAAGGTAGGTATCGATTTGTTATTTTGAGTTTTCAAAGGGCAATTTTTACAAAGTAAAAAAAAATAAAAAAAATAAAAAATTATGACCCATAATTAGGGCCACGATTTTGTCGCGAAAAGATTTTTGCCACACTTTGTTTCAGTGACTCACGTGCACATCGGCAGTTCTGTTTCAAGGTTATTGGCAGCGTGTCTTTGTTCAGACACGTTTCTCATTTGACTGTACCAATCAGAATAAGATTATTGTGAGTCTGTACGTCTATAATTTGACAAAGCCAGTGAGAGTATAATAATCCAATCATAGACGATATAGCAGAGCTGCAGGTGTGCACATGACGCATCGAAACCAAATGTTGCAAAAATCTTTTCTCCATAAAATCGTGGCTCTACCCATAATAATTGGTGTGCAATATATACCACTGATAGTGATCTATACCAACTTGGTGCGATTCATTGCCAATCACATCTGCAAAAAAAATTTGATCACTTTGTAATAATAATAACCAGATGTAGTTATGATACTTATAAGACTATTGACTGTACACATTTTGCAATATTAATAACAAACAATGTAATATGTTACCACAAGAATGTCAAATTTGATGACGTGACTTGATTGCAGTCGGTTGTGAAACACTAGGTTACTTAGTCAGTCAAGGATCGCTGGTTCTGTCTTGCTGGAAGATGTTTCCGGTAACCACGTATACGAAATCGTTTCTGAGAAAAGATCTACGGGTATTTACTGTCTTGTATAAATAACGTACTTTACTGTGAACGTTCAAATATGCATACATAGGTCGCATCCCATTTTACCCATGACTAAGGAAACGACGGGGAAACCCTCAGTTAAACATTCGTGTGTGCTGGCTGTATTTCCTCGGGAAATTTGGAAAATGTAATGGTTCAGCCATAGCTCTACGATTAGCAATCATTTTCTCTAATAATGCTTGGGCGTACCTAGAAATTATTTTTGGAGGGAGTTTTGAACTGTATTTATGTCTGTAGTATTAATAATTATTGGTTTGTGATGTTTTTGAATGCTGAAGTAGTAAACAATTTAAATTTGGTAGTTTTACTATTTTTTATAATAGCTTGAACAAAATCGAATGAGAATGATATAGTACACGCTAAAAGATGCCTATGTTTCGTAAGGGTGGGTGGAGGGGTTAAATCCCTTAAGCCACTCCCTGGGTACGCCCATGTAATAACATAACGGTGTCACACTTTTTAATGTTGTGCAATTTAACACAAAAAAAAAAAACATCATTGGGACCTGGTAGCGCACGGGCACTGTTCGATTCTGGCTCGTTCACCAACTGCGCCTTACCCGCTAAGCGCAAGTCACTCATACAGTAGACCCAACCTTCCCGTCGAGAATTTCTCTTTAGGACAACGGTGCATTTATGTTTCACACTTACCATAGTTTCGTCACTACTATTTTTTCAAACATTATATTGTCATTTTTTTACTTTAATATCCTGAATAATAATCTAAAGTTTATTTTTGCATTACTAGATACTGACTGCACTTTTTAGTAGCTGACATGTGCTTGAAGATAAAGTATTATTTCTTATCTCCAAGAAAATCTTACAGAATAAAAAAATAACGTCTTATTTCTTATCTTCAAGGTAATCTTAAAGAATAAAAAATATAGTCTCTATCTACATACAGTAAGTGTAAACACATGTGTTGACTGTTATTTAGAGGATGAAAGATCAGAAATGAAATGAAAAAAAATATCGTGATTACGCCCAAGGTACCGTGTGTCGCTACAAGGTACTCACAGCGCTGTTCTATAATGATTCTAATCACGGGATAAGTTGGCAGCCCATCAACAACCCCCAGCCTGGAGGACCAGAGATGAACTAGGGATGACACGAAATAAGGCACTACAGATGGAGCAGCGACGGAATGCGAGAGCGGGGAAACGGTAGTGCCCCGAGAAAACCCACAGGCCAATGGTAATGTCCTCCCCGTTTCCTACATGCAAAAAATCCGGGACCGACCCCGTCGGGGATCGAACCCAGATCTCTTTAGCGGGAGGCGAGTAGCCTGACCACTCGGCCTCCGCCGCTCCGAAAGATCAGAAATACCGATATAATTTCAGACAGTACGACTATAAATGATAAAAAGTTGGTCAATGTGAAATTTAGAGATACGCCGTTTTTCATAACGTTTCATATGCCAAAGTTTGGTTGTCTAATTTATATACATCCTATGTATGGGTACCGCTTAAGGGCTCGTCCCCGAGTTTTTTTTTTCAGACTGGTGCCAATAACTCAAATACTTTTTAACCAAAAGATTTGAAAAAATTTGAGTCAATTTGCCATCACACGATGCACAATACTGTGGACGCGTTTTTCTTTTTTTAAATAATGTACCATTCGCCAGCAAAAAAATAATTTCCTTCGTTTTTGCTTATTTTCACGACGAAAAACGTGGTACTTTGGTTAATGAAATATAAAAAAACCGTTCAGTATAATCCTACAAAAACATTCAGCTACAAATTATGACATATAAGTGCCAAAACTGTGCAGCGAAATTTTGAAATGAGTATTAGGTAGCAATAAAAAAATATTTTCGAAATCACTGCAAAACTCCGTAACAAGGCCGTAAGTCCCATGATAAAAATAGATCGGCGGGATTCTTGCACACTAGTTATGTGTGGCGATGCGGCAGTTGATGCATGCTTCAAGTTCGTCCTTTAAGGGTGTTCAAGTGCGATAAAGTAATAATTTTATATTTACATGAAATAGTGTTTCTTTTGTAGACGAAACTTGTGAGTACTGTTTCCTCTTGCGAAACAATTTTAGCTGGCGTAATTTTCTCATAACGGTGCGTCAAAGTCAAAATTTTCAGGTTCTGCTGTCATGCAAATAGTGAAAACTAATTGATTTACGTATGTGAAATAATTAACAGTGAAATAACGTACTATGGGCTACGTAATAAAACATTTGAATAAATCCCGCGAACTGTTTGTGTATTTTTTAAAAATTGCTGAGTTTGGAACTATTTTTCTGTACCTCCACGATTTTTTTAAGTTCAAAATATTACGTTGTGGGTTCTCAAACGTTTTATAGTACCCTATAGCTCATGGGATGTAAGTTCACAGGGAATTATTTTGTTTAAGTAGGTCAGTTGGTTATCACTATTTGCATGGCAGTGTAACAAGCAAATTTGGAATTTGACACCCCGTTATGAAAAAACTATTAGAACTGAACTTGTTTCGTAAGAGTAAAATGTACTCACAAGTATCATCTACCAAACAAACAATATTTCATACAAAATATAAAATTATGATTTTATCACACTTGAACACTTTTAAACTTCGTCAACCGCGCAGGTAGTTTTTTCGTCCCCAAAAGGTCTTCCCAAGAGCAGGTCGTGCTAATTTATGACTGTAAACTTCTCTATGAAGGGACCAAGGAAATGTAAGGAATTATGGGTATCTAACGATGGGAGCAACGGTGATATGAAAGAGTGTGTGACAGCCAATAGAGCCAGAGCTTGAAAAGCTGTCGCCACGTGGGCTATACACATTAAGGCTGAAATCGTTTACTTACTGTTTTTGTGACAGAATTTTGATGGCGCAGTATTGATTCATACTAATTTAGCTAAGTTCTGCAAGTACTAAGTGAATGTTCTTCAGCTTTGATCAAAGCAGACGCGTATAAAACATTTCGAAAAAAACGAGCCTCTCAAAATTTAGTGCAGGAAGCGCATGATTTGAAAGTACGTGGGTATCTGCAAAATTGATAATATAAATAAAAATTAATATTTGTTTGTTAGTCTTCTATTCTGCGTTCCTGTACCATCAATTGTATTGCGATGATAATCTTATGAGTGCGTCGCAAAGGTTTGTGCAAAAACGAATGTTTTCTTTTTTGAAAAAAAAAAAATGGAGGGGGGGAGTAGTAAAACAACGCGAAAGAAGAGCAGAACTGGGTAGTCACCAAATTTTGTGGGGGGAGGAGGGGGGAAGTTTGGGGAGTTATGCGTATGCCCGTGAAGGTTTCTGATCCCCCCCCCCCCAACCACCAAAATAATATTTGTGGGTGGGAGTGGCGGTAAACGGGGCATACGGGGCAGAACGGGATAAATAAGATTTTAGCTTAAATTATTGGACTGAATTTGGAAAATCTATGCTTTTTCAGTTTGTTAATAATTTGTTGCATGATCACGATTGGGACACCCGAAAAATTCATGTATTTACGCAGAAAACGGAAAGAGAAACAATATTTTAATATTCCAAAGGATTTTAATAATGTTTTTTAAAATTAAATTGAATGCAGGAAAATAATGTATTTTATTTATTTTGTACACGTAAATGTGTTTGCTGTGTATATGTGTACTGACAAAGATAGAAATGGGCATTTGATTTAAACGCATGCCGGGCACAGCTGGCTTTATTTATTTAAGATTTGCAATGGTATATATGCTTCAAAATATATCCTGTAATGAGAAACGCACCAAGTAACTAACACACATCATTATTCTTACGTCATTAATATCGACTGTCGAAGACCCGATAAAAAATATTGCCAATGTTTCGAATTGTAAATGGTTCTTTGTGTCCATATAGGTAGAAGAAGGGAGAGGGGAAGATTGCCCCTTGTGCATCTCTTTCCAACTGAACACCTTCACTTTAGGCACATCCTGGTTTTACACGTAACTGTAGCTTATGCGTACACATCTGGGGCGTTACTATTACTAAACATACACTTATTTTTTTCCCTACAATTTAAGTGGACGGAGTAAAGAAGAAAAAAAACAAACCCACAAAGAAATTTATTTTAAAATGACCATACCAAGCAGAACGAGAAAATATATCCTAGAAAAAGTACATGTATGAAGATATATTGGAAGAAATAGCCCAGAAGAAGCTATTCATACAGGGTTTAGAAAAAAAAAACATTAAACGTTGACCCTGAATATCTCCGTTCCCAGTAAACTGTGTGTTGGTTACTTTCTGAATAACTCAGTCCAATTAAACTCCATTAAAAATAAATATACGTATTGTAATATCCACACATGATATTGTGTTTTTACATGACAGACTGCAACATCGTTCGGTTGACGTGAATGTAAGACGTCACATCTGAAGCATACAAAGACCCACGCTAAAGCTTTAATCGCTTGCTAGGTGAACAAAGTATGAAACCTGGACATTTATCTTACGAGGGTAAACAAAGAAAACTCTAAATTTGTGTTAGAACAAAAATTGCGGCAAAGAATTCCTAGAGAAATATTGCCACAATCAGAAACGCCGTTCTGATACTGTCAATGAGGGATTTAGTGAGAAACGGTAAATTACGACCTCACGTAAAAGAAAAAAAAATATGGCGACGCGCAACCTAATATGATGGTAAAACACGAAATTTCTTTTGTGTCAACATACCCGTTGAAAATATTTGCGAAAATATTTTTGCAGCACTTTGTATCAGTGCCTTACGTGCGCACCTGCATCTCGGCTTTGTGGTCAGTGATTGGATGCCTTAACACCCAGCGTCTAGAGGTTAAACCCGCAAATCACAGACGTGATGTGTCGCAGTTATCCGTGTACTGATCGGCACAGTCAAATGAATAACGACTCTGCACAAAAGACTCTTGTCGATAGTTATGAAGTTGAACTGCAGGTGTGCACTTAAGGTATTGCAACATAGTGGGGCAAAATTCTTTACGCCAAAGATTCCTGTCCCTACATATGACACAACGTAGCTGTTTGGAGACGAATAACAGGCGTCAAATTTTACAATAGCCGGGCTCTTATTGTCTAAAAGGGTAACAGCTCAACGTAGGTTACAAGTGTAAGCCAGTAATATTTTGGTAAGCTGAACGTACGTTGAAAACCATCATCTCTACAAAATAATAAAAAATTTAATTTACTGTAAGTTGGCGGACTCAGCTGCGAAGTGGACTGTATGAAAAACGAAATTATCTTAGGGAAATAAATGTGGTACAGTGGGCTTGCCAACTGGATGGTGGCAAGCTTTAGACTGATAATTAGAACCGCGATTTTATGGCGAAAAGATTTTTGCAACATTTGGTTTCGATGCGTCATGTGCACACCTGCAGCTCTGCTATATCGTCTGTGGTTGGATGGATGATTTTACTCTCACTGGTCTTGGCAAATTATAGACGTACAGACTCACAATAATCTTATTCTGATTGGTGCAGTCAAATGAGAAACGTGTCTGAACATAGACACGCTGCCAATAACCTTGAAACAGAACTGCCGATGTGCACGTGAGTCACTGAAACAAATTGGGGCAAAAATCTTTTCGCGACAAAATCGTGGCCCTACTGATAATAAACAATTTTTCCCATTGTAACTGTCAAAATCACGTGGATTAGACAAATAATATAATATTATTTACTCACACTCCCTCTTAACAAGTTCTGTACATTCAGTTAACTGTTTAATACATTTTTCGATAAAAATTCTGTCTGTTGGAGAACTAAACGTGAACAAAACGTCACTTCAGTGGCCACGTGGCTTTGGTATTTTTGCGCTGGCCACACGCAAAAGGCAAAACCAAATTATGTATGTAATGATTGGTGTGTGGCACCACAGGGACGTCATATTCTACGTAGTGTGACGTCACGCGAGGTAGGTCACGTATGTGACAACACCTACTTGACCAGTCAACTACACGAAGGCATACTACTTACTTCTGTGAAGGTTGTTGAGGGACAGCACCCTCATGGTAGTCCTAGCACAGCCTGCAGTCTTCATGTTCGGCAGAACGTCAGGAATATCCACGACCATAGCTCCTTGGCACATATATCTCACACTCCGGCGCACACCACACGCACACCACGGCAGACGACAACTGGGAAACGAGAAGTGTGAGGTTATGGTCGAAAGGGGAAATGGGCGAGGGAGACCTTCCGTCCGTTCCACCGCAGACCTCCCACCACCAGCGACAAACGAGACCTCGTGCCGCTAATCTCTCTATCTCCCTCCCTCCCGTGATTACTAGCCTCTCCCTGTCTCTCTCTAGCGAGAGGTGGGCAGGACCAGCCAGTGGCCGTGACGTAGCGAGGCGAGTTGTGAGTGTGTGTGCAATCTCATTGTGCTCCCACTGACTCATCGGGGACACCGCTAGCTCGTCGCTGGCAGCCTTCCCACACAGGAAGGGACAACATTCTTTGTCTCTCTCTGCAGCAGCGTTGTTGCCCAACACGGCTTTTTATGTTTGTTTTCCTTCCGGGAATTGTACTCGCGACACGAGGTCGCTGTCTACACCTGCTAACCGTGAGGAAATGTAACCTCACAGGAAGACGCAGTTGTCGTTATAGTGAGCTCATGGCCTCTCACCTACCTTTGTCTTGCCACCTGGGGGAGCCAGGAGGCAGAGGCGGTTGCTTCACAGAGAATGTGGACCTTTCCCTAAACCCTCACACTCCCGCGAAACTCTCCTGTGAATATTTTACTATAATATTTCTTCAAAACACACATTTTAAATAATTAAATTTTGCACACTTCCGAAACCGCCATTTAGGTACCTAATTTGGTCACGTGATCAGCATTAGGTATACCAAAAACCCTTGCACTCACATGAAACTCTTAGGTGAATTTTTTAGTACAAAAGTCAAACATCTTAACTGCTCAAAATACTTATTTTAAATAATTAAATAATGCACCCATCCGAAAACGCCGTTTAGGTGCCTAGCTTGGTCACGTAATCAGTATTAGGTGTCAACATATAAGGGAATTTAGGGTTGAAATTTACTGAGGTGGAGCAGCACACTGAATCCCCAAATAGCTCCATAAAGTCGTCTGTTGTTGTTTACTTACGTTTTATTTTCCGCACTTCGGGTGAAAAACAAAAATATCTAACTCACACAAAGTAACAGTGTAGAATAAAGGCACGTGGTGTTATTCATACGCAAGTAACGTGTTTTCTTTTTTTTTTTTTTTTTTTTTAATAAACTTCGTATTTTGCCAGTAAATAAACTTAGAATCAAGTACTGATTTTTAAATAGGATTCATATCGCAGGGAGCGACGGCATATCAAAATATTTAATCTAAAACAAAGAATGACGATTTAGTCAACAGATTATGTTAAAAAATAAACAAAACAACGTAGAAATAACAAGTCTCTAGTTACCAACTTTGCCGCACGTAGTGCCGTTATGTAATGTTCTAATATATCCAGTTTAGATTTATAAAACCTAAAATAACAGAAAGTTGTTTCTGATATGGCTGAAGTCTACACATGAATTTGTACTGTACATTGGTGAACTGGGAACAATAACCTTCCCCTCATCTCCCAGACAGAAAGTTTGGATTTGAACCTCCTCACAACCCCCTTCCCCAATCTTTTTCCCGTTCAAAGCCAGAAAATGCTCAGCAGAATCTACAGTGGGTCCCACATGCAACGTATCAGGTGTGACATTTCTTGTACATGTAAGCAACATGCTGATGATTCTGTGACCAACTTATCACATTGTTACGTTGTACCTACTTTCGTGCACCATCTGTGCTGTATGGGCTGCTGTTTCGACCATCAATTTCATAAAAAATTAGACATTTTAATACTGGTGTGTCACACCAGTGTTTCAAACATAAGTGTTTTCATGTCATTCTGATATCGAAAAAGCAGATTTTGAGTAGTGGGTTAGTATTTAATTTCATTCATTATTGTCTGGAATTAAAATACATATTTCGAATTAGAATATATAATTTTGTCCGTTTCTTGAAAGTAATTTACCGCAAAGATGATACTTATTTTTGACAATTAATATACAACAAAAGTATGTTCAATTTAGGTACTAATCATTTAGAAAATAATGTATCGCACTTCGACAGTCTCAAACGACTAGATCGCAGGTTACAGTAGTCCGTGGCCTTGAACGACTGAGCCAGCAGAACAACAACATACAGTCAGGTCACGAACAACTCGCTGCTGAGACAAAAAACCTACAACACAAGAGCAAGTGATTTAACGATTGCACGATCCAAACATTTCCAGCCCAGTCGGAAGAGATAGTGGACACGTGTTACAGAGCGATATCGCCGACAGCAGATATTTATCAACTTGAAGCACGACCTCGCGTACAAATGAGTTTGTCCACGTGAAAGGAACCTAGTTGATCGGGCCACGTTTTTATGCTGAGCTGAACTGTTATCAGAGATCTACTCGAGCGACCTCCGTGACCGAGGTCGCAAGTACTCAGAGGTGAGTTGATGTACCGCAACGACTCTCTGATTGACACCGTGGGGCCGCGGAGGTGTAGAGGTCTGATAACTCGCCTCCCATCTCGACAATCATTGTTCCATTCTCGGAGGAGTCACTCTCGATTTTTCGTATGTGGGAATCGTGGCAGACGTTTCCGTTAGACGACGGGTTGGGACTCCCGTGACATTCGTCCTTCGGATTCCGCCACTTCTCCATTGTATAGCGGGGACCGCGGTGAGCCTCCCACAAAGGCGATTCGGGTTCGATTCCCGACGGGGCCGATCCCCGGATTTTCACATGTGGGAATCGTGCCGGACGGTGCCGTTGGTCGGCGGGATTTCTCAGGGATCTATCGTTTCTCTCGCCCTTACATTATGGTGCTGCTCAATTCTCACCCCACTTCACCCCTCACCAGTGCTAAAGACATCGATGTTAAGGGTTGACCAAAATCTCTCTCACTCGCTCTCTCCAATGTATAGGTAGCTAGTTTAGGATAAAGTGAGCACTTTTGAAGCCCTAATTACTTTCTTCCTTTCAGATAATCTACTGTACAGTTTTCTGCCATTTTTAAATACGGTATTATTAAATCAGCCTAACAATCAAAGTGCACTGTAATAAAATTTTAACAAATAAGGTCACAGTAAATAATAATTATTAACCATTATTCTAAACAAAGAGGTCGTCAAAAGTGTTCGCTTTACCTTGAACCACCTATAAGGGATTAAGGGCCTCATAAGTTCGGCAGACACCTACTGGCGCACAGTTCATAAGTCTATCAAATATGGAGTGTGATGCCTAGACCTAGGGTACCGTCCTCTTCACTTACGCTATTTATTTTAACTTTATGGACCCTCGTGTTTTTCAGTCATCGGCGTCATGCCAGTTCGTCCTATTCCAGCCAATGAAAAGACGAACTAGCTATTCACAGTCGGTGTTTTCGGAACTTCCTTAAGTCATTAAGGCCTGTGATCCGAACACCGTCCAAATTATTGGTGACTCGTTACATTTTTATAATATTAGTGAAAATATTAAATTCCGTTTGTGGGGTCGGCAGCTATTCTAACAGAATGGCAAAAAGTCGCGGAGGAGGGGTCAATGCCGATCAGCGACTTATTTATCAGATGTCTTATATGTCTATGTCCCTTAAAAGCTTCTATATTTCCTAACCAGTGTGAACGTAACTGTATAGATACAACTGAAAAATTAACCACTGTTCTCGCCATTATTTCTGTTGTTATTTTAGTAACTAAAATGAATTATTTACGGGATATGTTAAAATTTCAATTTGCTGTCGCTTCACAAAAAATAATATTGATGTTACTGAAAAACGAAGCAGGCCTAAGATATCTGTATATTCAGCGAAGCTAAGAAAAACCTAGTCTGCACCCCTTCCGTACATGTACATGTAATTATTTTTCCTTATTTTGTGAACTGAAACAATAAAGAGCATCTTTATAAAAATACATATGTGCTCACTTAGTACAGCAGGACAAAGTGATGCATGAATATTTGAGTCAGAGAAGCCAGAGCGACCAACACCGACTAATTTAGTCTGCAGCCAGTTAGCGGTTAATTGAGTATTTTTCAAACCCCTGCCGATTTTCATACTGAGTGTTTCTTGACCAGTGGCTAGGCATCGATTAGAAATGTAACTGTTGTGAGGAATATAAATTCACTCCTTTCAGGATAATATGGTTACGAATTGGCAGCAACAGTACATCGGCGTCGTAAGCATTTGATTTTGGGGGGGACGTCACTGGTAGAGAAAGTGTACATATAACCTACGTAATAAAGGGGTGTGTAGGAGTCCTCCACAGGGAAATTTTATATTTTAAGGTGCAAAATTCTGCTATTTAAAGCGTTTCTGCATCAAAATATTTAATATACAACAGAAGGAAATCTTAATCTAAAAAAAAATTACGAATTTTTTTTTTGGGGGGGGACGTGTCCCCTCCATCCCCCCTCCATTTACGACGTCCCTGAAACCAAACCAAGCTAGATGCAAGAGAAAACTTGCCCATAAATTTAATGCAGTTGTATTGTACATCAACACACTTTTATCACTATACCCATTATGTTAATACAGTGCTGTCCCAACATATCTGAAGATGGCAATAGATCACGAAGTTGCTGAATCTCTCAATGAGGTCACAGACTAAATAGTAATACAGACGTGAAATGACGTGACGGCTCGTTTGGTTTTGGCGAACTTCGCCGCTTATTGGCTGCCCGAGGCTGTTGATGCCAACCCCGTGTATGTTTGGCTCCTGCTTGTTACGGCACGTTTCCTATTGGCCTGCATGGCTACCGATTATCAGAGCAGCTGCCTCACGCTGATTGGCAGTAGGTATTTCCGCCATGTTGCTGGCCAGGGAAGCCATTTTGCTAGCGTGTGTGCCTGAGTTCGCTGGCCTGCCAGCTATTTCACTTCTGTATTCCTAAATATTCTGTGATCAGGGTATCAACAATGGATGCCGTGAGGTTTGAAATGTACGTGGTACTATTCGTAGTAGTTGATTCCCTCTTGTTTCTCGCTTAGTTTGGTTAATATTTAAAGCTTTCATTATTGGTAGAGGCAAGAGAATCCCGCGGATTTATTTTGTGACAGATTAAACCCGAATAACTTTTACGTCATTGTAACATCTGTGACAGCTGCTTTGACACGCCTGCAAGCCAATGATGTATGAGGAAATAATTCGTGGGGGGAGGGGGTATTACGTGTTACCCACTTGTACGATAATAAGCCAGCGGATAATCGACTGTGGCCAGTGCGGGTATAGGACTGAGAAGTCTACACTGTTGCCAGGTGAACCCGTGAAATATTCGTGTCTTGCTATACCTAGAGATGGTAGAAAATCGCAAGAACCATTCATGCCACCATATTTTGCAAAACAGTTTAGTGGCCAGCCCTTTGTGTGATTGGAGGATGACCTCGTAGTTGTTTAAGAGGCTTATGTACCTGACGCATGAACGATGTTGTAGTGTGCCGCGCCTATTCTTTCTATGCGAAACAACTAAACTTAGTCACAATATGTTTATCTACGAAAATAACACACGGTTAAAACTAGGTTTCTATCATTTTAAAAATGCAACATTCTTATTAGAAACATGTTTTGGGGACCCTCAAGACAGCTGTAAATGTAAAAATATTACCCGGATTTGTAAAACACAACGTTGGAAGCTTGCGTTTGACTTTACTACAAACGTTCCAAAATAACTGTAGGATCGCCGCTTTAAGTCCCGTAGGACAAAAGAATAGTACGAAAACACTGCACGTCAGTTTGGTGCGTCGCGAATAGAAGCGATGCTGTTACCGTCGAGTGTGGAAAGCTGAACCTTATCGTTTCACTGTTTCTACGCATCAAACACGGAAAGTTACATCCGGTGTATAGCTCTCTTAAGGGGCCTCCCTCCCTGCGCTTCAAATACATTGCAGCGAGTTACGGCTATTCTTTTTCTGTCGAAACTGTTTAACGTATATTATATTTGTATATCTACGAAAATAACACACACTTCAAACTATGTCGTTATAGTTTTGAAAGTTCGGTGCGTTTATCAGAAACATAATTTTCGGGCGCCTCATAACGGTCAAAAATGACATTTCCAGACTGCCGTATCTGGAGAATTAACGACCGGACTCGAAAAACGCAACTATAGGAGCAAGCATTAGACTTTGAACTATGCTGCCCATAAATATAGTTATGTGGTCGCCGCTTAAAGTCTCGTGGGAAAACTGGTAATAGTAAAGCATTGCGCGCCATCTGAGTGGCTTGCGTGGAGAGGCGATAATGTATTACATACGTCGATTATTAGCACTCTTGCTGCTCCTGTCTCACACACAAACACACAGTCTATCTAGCGAGGCCTCATAAAGATGAAATCACAAATATTCCATAGCAACCCGCCAGATTTATCAATGATCCAGTCAGATGGGGACATTTCAGTCAATAAGACAAAATAAAAACGTTATGGACATGTTTTGTAACACCTTTACCGCGATAAATTAGTTTCCCTGCCCATACTGTGTACATGACTAAGCTACACACATTGGACTACCATGAACGTAAATATTTTCTGTCAGGTTGGTATGCAGGAGTTAAAGCCCTGTAAAGGCCTTTCTGCCTATGATCCCTTCTGGTTCCCCTATCTTCCAGGTCAAGGTTGTCGAAACCTTAGAGTTAATATACGCTGGAGGAAGGACGACGTGACGTCACAAACACGTGTCCGACATGCTCCCACAACATTGTTTACATACGTTTTTTATTATATAAAGGCACTACTGCGTTCTATGAAACTTGCGTACTCTCGTAAATGCATACATTTACACGGTGTCACTTTGGTCCCGGTTCAAGCCCGAAGAGTAAACATATATCAAATGTTTCCTATAAGATGGTAAAAATTGTGTTTAGGGAAACAGTTATTTTTAGCATTGTTTGCTCACGTTTTTTATGACATACAAGCGGGATTAAGTTGGGAGACATTTGAGGTATACATCCCTAAACGTATGCATGTACACATGATATATTCGTAACTCAACATATCCTGTGCTGAAAATTTAAAACTGATATTTACTGTCGACATAATTTCTAAGCATCCGTACATTTATATAGTTGACACGCACTGAACACACATTTTTTTGTGGCCTGTAACTTACATCCATTCTACGCCAGTATTGAAATGATCGCTCAGGCATCATATTACCAAGTGTGAAGTGTACTGAAAAGTACTTTTAATAAAAAACAATTGCTTTAAACGTTGAAATACGGAAGTTATTATTCGCTGCTAACATTACATGGACTATCCGGCCAATGTATACACAAAAGTACGCAAAGGTACTGCCAAGAGTTTATTTTTCAAAGGTTGGCATCAAATGAATTCAACTCATCGGGAACACGGTCTTGGAAGTACAGGTCTGGTCATACTCCTAGGTATCAATCATGCGAGTTGCCATCTTTATTGGTTGATAAAGTTCCTGAAATAACGGTCAGCGCCACTAGTACGGGGATAATATTCACGGTTAAGTTGGTCAACTTGATGGACGTAATTGTGCGTTCAATCCTAAGAAGTGCGGAAAGGTAAGGGTGACACAGTGCTAGCATTATACCTTACACTAGTCTTTAGGTGCAAGACAATGAATTGGCGCTCAATCTTCTGAGATATTCAGTGGTGGCCCTGTAATTTTGTGTCGTAACATTAGAGGTAAAGGTGATTTGATCACTCTTCTACATTTTAAAAGCTCCTGCACCACGATATTAATACCTAAAGAGGACAACGATAACATTAACATTCGCTATTTTAGGTTGCGAAAAAATAATTTCTGAAGATTAATAGGGAGAACCTGAAAATGTTATACACTCATGTAACATTCTTTGAATGTTATTACTAAGCAGGCACTACTTGCGCACGTTGAGTAGTTTTCGAATAAACTTATGTTAGTCGCAGCTCGCGTTTGGATTTGAAAATTATTTCAACATCCATAAACCTTTGCACAAAAGGTTTTCGGATAATGGAATTATTTTAAAATTAAGATGATTGTAATTTTAAAATTGCTTTGTTGTAGAGCAGGAGATATCATTATATTAATAACTATAAAAATAAAAGTTTTTAATTTTTATAGATTTTGTGGTTTCAAGCCTTAATTTTTCCAAAAAGAGTTGTTAATAGAATTGCGACTAGTAGCCTCGTTCAGATTTTACTCTCGATTGAGTATTTCAGTGATTTGCTCATCTTACCTTTTCATTTCTATTAAGGCTCGGCATCAGTAGCAAAATTGAATCGTATATTTTTCGCATTTTTTGGAATTCTGAGAAAAAAGTTAACATCTGCGTTTATACAGCAAATTCTGTTTACCTTGCGCTGCAGTCCAAGTTTTAGCTGTTGACGTACAATCTGGTCACGTGATAAAGATAATACCTAAGCTAAGGTTAATTCTACTACAGGTTAGTAATGAAAATGTGTTTTCTTACTGGGAGACTTCGGTACAGGAAAAAATTCTGCCGCCAGTTGCGCTGATATCGCTAAGCAGTCTAATGAAATAAGAGAACGTATAGTAAAATTAAATTTAACTAGGCTTGGCAGAGAAGGAAGTCAGTTAATTGCATTTTAAAGTGAAAACCAAACCAAAGTTGGTTTTCAAATGATCAACTTCATGTAACTAAGTTCACGAAACCTTTGTGACTTATCAGTTCATACCTCTTACCCATACCAAGTGGCAAATTTTTTTTCCCTGCGCCAAACTTTTAACATTAATTTTTCCCACCTGTAGTATAAAGTACGTGTAGCCAACATACATGGGTTAAGGGATGTATACCTCAACTGTCGCGCAACATAATACCGCCTTTATGGTATGCCGTAAAAACGTGAGCAAGCAATACCAAAAAGTGTTGTTTTTTAAACACAATTTTTCCCAGCTACGGAGGTCGGCCTCTCGACTGAAAACTAGGACAGTATGTTTATAGCTTACATAAATGCGCTCTAAAGGCACCCGCCTGGTGACAGTGTGTTAGTGTGAGTGAGGCACGGCGCCAAGGGCAATGTTGACCGGCTCATCTGGTGCGGTATCGCCTCTACTGCAAGACATTGAAACAACGTGCAGTGGTATCGTAGATCACTCGCCTTACTGACAACTTCAGTTCTGACTCCATATTTTTATTGGTTGAAAGTTTTAAGCAAAGTCCAGAATATCTTTCTATCGTTGTTCCACACGAAAGCCGTAAGTAGTTTTTCAAATATAACAAATAGAAAAAGGCTGGTTTTAGCTATTTCGAGGGACTCCGAAATTATTTTTCTAACTGAGGTGATGTTTTAAAACTACCATTCCAAGATTGTTTGAAGTGTTTATTCTTTTCGAAAATGCGCACACGGTTAAAAGTTTCTTAGTAATAAGAGTTCTGCTAATACGCTGCAGCACCGTTTACAAGGCAGACAGGCGGCCGCCTTGACTCTACCGACGTGAAGACTGCGCTTATTCAGGGCTTCAATTATTAAACCCTATGAATTAGGAAACAGTCACAGTGTTCGCCGAGCGACATTCCTGAGCCAAGACCGGAAGGGCTGGCGGATCCTTGGGCAGGGATGGTAGGTGCCGGAAGGGGAGCAGAGTAGCGCGCGACCTCGACTCAAGACGAAGACAACGGCTAGTAAACACGTCTGGGCGGGGGTCAGGCGGCCCGCTGAGGTCGTCGTCGTGGCTCGTCGACTCCAAGGTCGTCTGTCTCCGTCGACCTCAGAGCACGCACCTTGCGCAGGCACGTCAACCACACTCGTGCCGTGTGTCGCTGTTGGCTGTCAGTGTTCCTAGTGTAGTATATTCTTGTACCTGACCATACAGCGAGTGCTTATGAAACCCCCCTTACTTTTATACATCTACAGCATAAGTCTGTCAGGAAACAACGAATAGAGTCAACTATCGTAGATATCTTCGAGTGATATACTTTACGACGAGCATTATATGCTACAAACGTTTAATCAGGCACGATTCTAGGGGGGAGGGCAGGGCGCACGGGTCCCCTTCCCCCGGTTAACCTTTTATGTATAGCTTATCTGTAAAATATTAAATTTTTTACAAAGTAGTATATTCAATTTATTTTATTTAAGAAATGCCATAAATGGTAATATTTTGCACCTCAAAAACTAAATTTTTGCTGGGGAGGGCACCCTGACCCCCCTTCTTTGACCTGGCTGTGGGCATAGCTACTATTTAAAAATTACCCCCCTTCCCTTCCTAAAAAAACATCGAGCAATATACGCCCCTGCGTTTAACAAACGTTGTTTACGGTAGATTGAGCGTTTTTGAAAACCTTCTCATTAACATTAATAATAGAAAAATATATTCTATTGTGATATCTGACATCAAGTGCTTGGTATACAACCATAATTTTATATTTTCAGCAAATAGTGTTAGTTTTGTGGACGATACTTGTGAGTAGGCCTACAATTTCCTCTTACGAAACAATTTTAGCTCTCACGGTTTCTCATAATGGCGCGTGAGAGCTAAAATTTGCATCTTACGTTGCCATGCAAATAGTCTAACATTTATAAAACCACGACGTGATATTTTGAATATTTGAGAAAAAAAATAGCAAAATTACAGGGAAGAAGTTGCGAATTCAATTTTTTTAAATGCAAAAGTTGTTCACCGAGAGTGTTGCTAGTATTAGGTTACGTAGCACATGTCATGTTATTTCACCGTTATTTCGTTTAAGTTAGTCAACTGGTTTTCACTATTTGCAAGGCAGCGTAGCATCCAAATTTTGGCTTTGACGCACCGTTATGAGAAACTTACGCGAGCTAAAATTGTTTCGTAACAGAAAATGTTCTCACTAGTACCGTATACAAAAATAATATTATTTCAGTTTTGAGCCTCCACCGCGGAATCCAGTTCCAGTTATACGGACCCTTAGACATTTTTTTCGGATAACGTGTCGTAATATAAGCTATGCCATATTGGTTTAACATTAATGTATTGGTTAATATTTAACGAGTACCCAACGCAGGAAAAAATAGGACGATTTTTTTATTTCTGCGGATGGTTACGAACATAGACATCAAGATTACGGATCAACCAATGGGGGACTTTTCTCGGCATACAGTATCCAATAATAACAAATGCCTTTTAGTTAAACTGTGAAGCTAAAAAGCAAAGCAGTTCACTTATATATTTTTAAAAAATACAGCACAGTCATTTTAGAGCCAGTAAAACAAAAACAGTTTTTATAGACAGTATTATTCTGCCTGATGTTTCAAGCACAGGTGTAGAACCTGTCTATGAATAAAAATATTACTACGAGTAGTGTTACCACACGCACATATTACACTCACCCCGACATGCGCTCCTTCAGCACGTTAGTAGATGCAAGATCAAGAGGTCCCACAGATATTTAGTGTACGTCGCCGATCTCAGGTCGGTTAATCGAGATTTTCTAAGAGAAATTCTGCTAGTTTCCTGATATAATAAGTGCTTTTGTTAGCTCGAAGATCGACGTTAGTACTTCTTTTTATTTTTACCATCGACGTTCGTCGTAAGTATATAAGTAGTTGCAGTTAATTAAATAATGTTTCTCATTATAAACGCAGCATAGGCCTAATCAGGGACACTGATTTATCGTGGGAAAAGTTGACTGTTTACTAGACTTCAATATAACATGTCCAGATTAGGCGTTCTTGTTTTGTTATTGGTAGAGGTACGTAAATTTCGCAGATACATTCCAGGTCAGGTTGAACGCCAATTATGTATACTTCATTGTCATGTCTGTGACTTGCTGGCGGCTGTTACGAAACGCGTTTGACTACTGCAAGCCAGTATCACAGAATATTTAGGGATACAGAAGTGAAATAGCCGGCAGGAAGGCGAACTCTGTCACACACGCCAGCAAAATGGCTTCCCTGGCCAGCAACATGGCGGAAACACCTAAGGCCAATCAATGTAAGGCGGCTACCCTGCTAGCCGGCAGCCAGGCCAATAGTAAACCTGTAGTAACAGGCAAGAGTCAAACATACACAAGGCTGGTATTAACAACCTCGGCCAGCCAATAAGAAGCCAAGTTCGCCCGTATCAAACGAGCCGCCTCGTCATTTCGCGTCTGTATTACTATTTAGTCTGTGCCAGTATTAAATAAGGAAATAATGCGAAGTGCTATCGCTTGCTACCTGCTTGTACGGTTATAAGCCAATAGATAATCGATTGTGACCAGTGGATATATAGGACTGACAAGTCTAGGCTGCTGCCAGATGAATCCGCGAAATTGACGTACCTCTAGTTATTGGTAGGGCCACGAACTTTTCGCGAAAAGAATCTTCCCGAATTCGTTTCTGTGCCTTATGCGCACATCTGCAGTTCTGCTTCATATTTTAACTCTCGGCGTCTCGGAGGTTCAACCCGAAAATCATAGACGTGCGGTGATGTCGCAGTAACCGTGCTCTGAATGGCTCAGTCAAATGAGAGTGAGAGATTTTGGTCAGCGCTGTTAAGGGGTGACATGAGGTGTGTAATGAGCAGCGCCGGGACAATAGCGGCAGGAGAAATTGGACATCCCCGAGAAAACCCTCCGACTTACGGCATTGTCAGGCACGATTCCCACATGCGAAAATCCGGGGACGGCCCCGGTACCTGAAAATTTATCGTTTTATTTTAAGTACGGGCCAGAATTTAAGCTACTTTTGTGTCACTTTTACAAATGGCTCTTGACTAATCTGTAAAGCCAATGATTTTTTGTGAAAAGAATTCTGCAACAACTTATTTCAGTGCCTTACGTGCACACCTGCAACCCTGGTTCGCAGTTATTGGCAGAATATAATAGGGCAGAGGCGTGGCTCATTTGACTGCACCAACCAGAACAATGTTACCTCGACACCACACGTCCGTGATTTAAGAGTAGGACCCCGAGATGTCGGAAGTGAAAAAAGTCCTAACACTGACCGTGAAAAAAGAAACAGATGTGCACATAAGACGATGAAACAAATTGTTGTAGAATCATTTTCACCAAAAATCACTGGCTCTACTAATCTGACACATCCTAGAGGACGCTGAGCCAATAATAGAGAAGCAACTAATTGCAGCTCCAGTAATGTGGTATCACTGTGTCAGCGAGCAACCAATGAGACTCTGTTGCCTACTAAGTACACTTATATTCTTGAGCTAGCCTACAGACCAGTTGACCAGTACATTTTTCCAGTCTCTAGGAATTTCGTGGTAGCAAATTTTCTTTACTGTTGACAACGATAACAAGATACCAGTCCATCTCAACTGTGCCATCGCCCAAGTACCTCACAATGTTCTGTATAAAGAAACATAGCGCAGCGTGATCGTAGGTTAATACAATTTGAACCATCCGGTGTTTCTAGACACGTTCCTGGCCAGTATGAGAGCTAAGTGGTACAGACGTGAAACTTGAGCTTTCTAGCAGTTCGCTCGATGGTTTCCTGCACGTCAACGACGCCTTCCAAGGTGTCAGGCGAAATTTTTTTTTCTTGCGATGATACTCGCGATGTACCACTGGCAAAACGTTAGAGTACGTGTTTAGTTAAATATAAACTAATTTAACCGACACACACACAGTACTTGCACTAAAAAAAATACAATTGTTCTTAACTGAATCTAAAACTTAATTGTAACGCCTAAACCTTGCGCGTTCAAGCCCTACAAGTGCCTAATCACTAGGCTCAAGTCACTGAACTAGCCTTAAGAGTTGGCGAACCTGGCGCATGAGACGTGCTGTAGCGTGGTACGTATAGTCGTTTTTCATGTATAGTTACTAAAAATGTTGCTAATGCGTTTATCTACGAAAGGAAAACACACTTCAAATTGAGTCCCTATAATTTTAAAAATGCAGTCCGATAGTTAAAAATTTGATTATCAAGCCCCTCAAAAGTGCTAAAAATGACTTTTTCACGTTGCTGTAGCCGAGGAAATTTCAACCGTAATCGTAAAACAAAATCATAGAAACCTGCATTGGACTTTACCACATACTTTCCACAAATAAAATTATAGGCTCATCGCTTGAAGTCCCGTTGAAAAACAGTTACTACGTAAACACTACGTGCTAGTTTAGTCCTCTGCGCCTAGAGGCGATGAGGTGTTTGACGCACGGGTTATATTCGACTTATCGCCTTCCCCGTTTCCGTGCCTCAAACGTAGAAAAAAAAACTTACGGTCCACTAACTCTTAAGGCGGCTGCCTACCTCACGTTTCAAATGCGTTGCAACGTGTTCGTAAACAGTTTTTTTTCTACGAAAATATTCCACGTGTGCCGATTGTGCGTACGTACGAAAAGAAAACTAAACTTCAGGCAAAGTCGGAACCTCATTGTTAAGACGCCACGCTAATTAAAACTGCTGTTTATAAGCCCTCCAACATGGCTAAAAACTGCCTTTTCAGACTTCCGTACTTCAAAATGTACTAACAAAATGTATGTGAAACTCACGTTGCGACCTGCACTGAACTTAGCTGCAGACTTTCCGCCAATAAAATAATATGGTCACCGCTTTAAGTCCCATAGTAAAAACCGTTCGGCGGGAAGCTTGCACGGTAGTTCAGCGCTTGGCTCGTTGAGGCGACGCGGCATTTGATGCGCGCTTCCAGGTCGACATTTCTGCTCCGTTGCTTTTGAGCCTCTCACGCGCGGGTAGGCCTCTATAAGATATTTCGTTGTGACCGTATAATTTTATCGCCTATGATAAAGAAGAATGTGTATATTTGTACATTACTAAACATTGTAAATAATTCAGAGCCAAAACTTTCGTACCTAAAAAGGACCGCAAAAAAAACACAATTTTCGTCGTTTGTAGAGGCATGAAAATATACTTTAGAGATACACGGAGGACTTGAAATGGGTACACATTCATGTATATGTGAACGCTATTCCTAAGAGACGTTACTTGCTCAGGCTGAGTAGTTTTCGAGTAAACATGTCTCGGCCTAAGCTCTATACGCTGTTCGACGGTCTGAGCAGCCGGTCACCTTAAATGTCACTGCGATACGAAAATATTCTAAAGGAAACAATTTATGTCATGTAAGCAGAACGTATAAATTATTGCGATATTTTCTACAAGCTGACTAGACTTCACAGCTGTGCACATTATATAGCGGGAGGGGAGGGGACCAGACATTGGTCACTCGTAGGACGAACACACACGCAGATTGGAAAATACAGTACTGGAAATTTATCTCCAGGACAAGTCGCATTGAGATTTCACTATAAACCAGATGTACAAATTATTTGTTTTAAAGCCGTAATATTTGTTTTAGAATATAAATCAAAAAATGTTTTTTTTAACCATTTTAATGTACGTGTTCTGTAACATGTTAGCACATAATTTTTTATGCGTTAAATACAAATTTAGGGCAGAGCTTGACGTAGTTATATTTAGAACCAATGACTTTCGGTGAAAATAATTGTCCAACATTTTGCTGGCGTGTGGAATTGAGTTCGGCGTCCTATTGGCTATTTCACTTCTGTATTCCTCAATATTCTGTGCCGGAACCCTGTGTCTATGTGCGAACTGTTGCTATTTATTACCAATGTAGTCACGAATGATTGAAAATCACTTATTTGTTCTTCGCTGTTACTCGAAAAATATGAATAGCACTGCAGCTCTAACAAATCCGTAACATTTGATTAGTTATTGCAAGAGACGCTGGAAAATCGCGAAACTGTTTAGCATAGTCTCCAATAAACTGTAGTATATTAATCGTGACACGTGTGAACAGTTTTGGGACAAATCACACACGCTGTGTGTTCAAGCTGTACAGTTCTAACTGGGCCTGTTGTAGAGAGAAACAATGCTTCAAATAAACCATAGCCAATGCTGATACAAAACATTCCGTGTTATATACATCACGTTGGAGCCTAGCAAACATTTAACTATTCCCGCGATTTTCCAGTGTCTCTAGTTATTGCCTATGATTTGAAATGCAAATTTTTTCAGTCCGCATTCGATGATACAAGTTACGGCGGACAATTTCAATATCCACGGTCTAAGAGATAAATTCCAAATAACTGCCATACAATGTGATACGCACATCTTGGATTTCAGTCAGCATAAGAAAAAATAACGTGAAATCGTAAGTAGACAAGGTAAAAAAAATCACGCATGTTTCATTTTCTGATATAGTATTAGTATATGATATTTTTTTTTATTTGTAATGCTATAAAAGACTTAAGGTTTGTTACGCACTAAAATCTCCGTATTAGACTATAAAAAATGTCATGCAAGTGTACTAAATCACGTTTAGTTAAAGTATCGATTTAAACAAAGAACCTTTCTGTGGCCAATGGTTATTTAACTGTAGAAGAGACACAGCCTGCGTGTTTTTTTCTCCGGGCGCCCGCACGCAAGTCTGAAGAAACACGCACCGGACCGCAATACAGCCGGCACAAAGAACACCTTTGTTCGTGAAGCACGGATATAGAACGAGCAGAACATACCTCGACCTTGAGGTGCCACCGCCAGATATACCATGGTAAAGTGCGTTAGCGAAAATGTTCACGAACAACAGCTAAAACAAAACGTCTGTCGGGGAAACAATGAAAATAGTCAACTATCGTAGATAACTCCGAGGTTTTACGACGAACATTATAGACTACGTCACCAACTTTTAATAAAGTTTGTTTATGGTAGGTTGAACACTTTTGAATTAAAACCGTCGCATTAAGAATAATAACTGAAAAACATATTTAATTGTATTCTCAGTGTGTGTTGTAGATAAGAGTAAACGCTGAAACCCCCAACCGAAATCTTCGTGGTCTTGAAAGTCAATACGGGAAAAACTACAAAAAGCAGTCCTAGAAAATAATATTTGCCAACTTCATGAGCAAGCATTTACCCAGAGTAATGCATTTTTAAGCGTAATTTGTTGGGCCGCAATTAAATGTACGAGAATTCCACGTCAGAGATTGTTCTTCAGAAACATGTTACTTGAGAAAAATTTCTGCTTAGAAAGTTGGCAAAACTTTAGTCTAGGATTGCTATACCCTGATTTTTGGAAAGTTGGCTTTAAGAAACCCACAATTTCAAACTGATGCTCTCATAGCGGAATTATGTTCCATTCCTTTTTAAGAGCGTTGGACCCGTAAAATTAAATTTTTTATGTTTGTGCCAAACACTGTTCAACTTTTGTACAGCAGATAACATGTCATTGCCCCAAATAAAAATAAAATAGGCCCCATAGTTTTTGCATAATCACTCAACAAAGTCACAAAATGGCCCCTGAGGTGTAACCAAAATAAAAACCAGTAATTAACTAATGGATTAAAAATTACAGGAACGGAAAGTCAGTGTACCAATGCATTTTATGACATGTTTGACAAAATTTAGTTTTGAAAATTTCAGTAGTAGCCAAAAGGCAAAGTTATGCAAAAATGTACTCATTTTCATCAGTTTTAAAAAATACGAGATGTATCGCTTTGTGTTTACAAAAGTGTCTTGAAGTAGCCCACATCACTAGAGGCCGGTGTACACGGGTAGAGTAACTAGGCCAAGTAGCTGGGGCAAGTAAGAAAATCGGGCTACTATGCTCGTGTGGACGGTGTAGGATGGTACTTGAGATAGTACTAAAGCTAGTAGGTGGGAGAGTAGAGGAGATAGCACATGTGGGCAGCTACTCGCCCACTTGCCGTCCCCTACCACTGCATTTTTCAATTGGTGGCGCACTCGCCCAGTTACTATACCAGTGTGGATGTGTGCAGTCTGGGAGAGTAGAGTTGACGAGCTAGTAAAGGGCGGTTTACACGGGTGGAATAACTAGGCCCAGTACCTCAGCTATCCCACTTTGACACCACACGTGTGGACGGATACTCTACCAAGTGTAGGATAGTAGAGTAGTCAGGAGAGTATTTGCTCTAGTTACTAGGCCTAGTTATTCTACCCGTGTAAACCAGCCTTAAGTACCAATATGAATTAACTTGTTTCTGCAAGTTAATTATTTTTTATTATTTCGGCTGCACCGCAACTGCCATTTTGTGACTTTGATAGGTGATTATGTTAAAAGTATTGGACATATTTTTTTTTTTTTAATTTCTGGAAATGACATGTTATCTGATGTGTAAAAGTTGAACAGTGTTTGGTACAAATATAAAAGTTTGAATTTTTCGGGTCCAACGTCCTTAACAGTTTTAATTACCGCGATGTATAGGCACACGCACATATTACTTATACTCTTCGTTTTTCCATTGACAAGCCCGTCATCCACACGAAGCATCATGGCTGCGACATTTCTGTTGAAAAGAAACATGCTCGACCTGCTGGCCATGACGGAAGCTTGATGCGCGATATCTGAGATTACAATGTTGACAGTAGAGTGCGAGTATGTATGCTTTCCAAAATGATTTGTATGAATTCTGGGAGCGAGCGCAAATGTCTAGTTTTAGGAACACAGCCGTAACTTGCGACATGCTCAGTAATTGGTCTGTGTCAGAAGCGAAAGTCGTGCGTACAGTACATTCCAAACTCCAGCCATCCATCAGTCACTGTCTGCAGGCGAACTTGCCGAGCACCGACCGAACTGACAGGAAACTTTCCACAGCACTGTTGCTCAGTCAGGCGTGACGTCAGTCTGAAGAGTAGACACGCAACCAATCAGCGACGCTTTCAGAATAACAGCTATGCCGGCCTGCAACTGTCTCATGCCAACTCGTCACACATGTTTTTCGGCATGGATCGTGTGGCTTAATACCAACGACACTCTCAAACCCTTTCTTTGCCACAACAAAGTATTAGTTTAAACATGAATCACCATGCGAAGTAACTTTACCGCAACAATTTTTTTCCTTTGAACGTTACAGTAATGATAGAACATTTGCGTTATTATTTTTATTATAGGTTAATAGTAATTGTTATGGTAAAGACGCGTGTGGTATTTTAAATACTTTAGGCTACATAGAACAAACCATGTCTAACATTTATAAGTAACGGTTTTGTGATATCTGCTCTCTTTCAGGATTTAAAAATAATATTTACTAAAATAGTATAAATCGGGTGCCGTGGCCTTAAGAAAAAGTTCAGTAATTTGTTTGAATGACTCTTACCTTAAGAACAGTGATTTCGATTAAGATCGAGGGAATGCGTCATTGCAGCACTGCGTGATCCCAGAATGCCATGAATAGAGAAAGATGAAAAATCGCTAAAATATTTAGTGCCGAAGGTGCTCAAGCATGTTGTGCCTTATGGGATTGGACGACGATAGCTCGAGACGGTTTCAAATTATTAAAGACAAACGAATAACTAGGGACACTTGATTTTCACGAAGAGAATTTTAGCCCAGCCTGTGTCGATGCCTTACGTGCACATCTGCAGCTTTGCTTCATGGTTATTGGCAGTGTGGATTTGTGTAGAGACATAGCTTATTTGACTGTACCAATCATAACAAGGTTACTGAGACACAACACACAGCCGCGGTGGTCGATGGGTCAGACCTCTCGCGTCCTACCTAGGCGATCCGGATTCGGTCCCAGATTTTTCTAATGTGGGGAACGTGGCGGACGTTGCCGCTAGTCGGGGGGGTTTCTCGGAAGCTCCCGTTTCTCCCGACTCACATTCCGTCGCCTCTCCACACTCATTCACCACCTCACTCATTCCTCGGGCCGGATAGCGACAGGCACGCCTCGCTGGTCGAGCAGCCGGCCCGACCTTCACCCAGGTCTTCTCTCAAACACAATGTGACCCTGCCAGGAGGCGGGAACACGTGGTGGATTTCATTTCAGACAGAACATATCTGTGATTTGGGATAGTCACAAGGCGTTCGAGAATAAGAACCTCTTATTGTTCACCACGAATTACGATTGCTGATGAGCACGTAAGGTATTGAAACAAGTTTGGTACAAAAAATATTTTCTCAAATATCAGGTGTCCGTAAGAAGAACAAACGCTCAGTATCGGCGTACCGGAATTCTCATTGGTCAGGTTGAATGTGAAAACATGAATAACAGAATAAAAAAATCGGACATGTAGATAAAACAATTGAACCTAGGTAACAGTCAACTTTTCTCGCGATAAACGACTCTCTCTAACCATGAAGTTTTCTTTTCAATGCTGTAACATCTCATGTTCACTAACGTGGCTTTTGCCGGTGTGTAGGAAATATTTCAAACAATGTTCTCGACTGGCGGTATGCACTAAAGCTAATTTTTATAATTAAATTTTTACTAACGATATGTATGTAATGTATGTTTAAAACATAGGCTCTTTGTTTGGATGTTACCACTCAGAGAACATTTAACACACACACAGAAATAAAGAAGAAAAAACTGCCAGGCAACGAAATATTTGGATGATATAGATTCAAATGATGTTACATGTGCATGGTTAGCCTTATACTAACTCAGAAGGTTGAATCTACCAAACGTATCTAGTTGTGCCACATTATAAATAAGATAGGATTAAATACACTTATTTTCGAACTTTTTTTCTGGTCTTACATTACTGTTCAAAATTTAGTTACGTTTTTAAAGAAGTATAATGGAGAAATACGGTATAAATAAGATTAGCGTCCTAAACAGAAATTATTTTTATGGTCGCAAGAAGAGTTGTTGGGTTGGGCCGGGGGGGGGGGGGAGAAGGGAAGGAAGGAACATACAATATATTTCCACGCTCGCCTGTCACACCAGTGTTACTGACACATGTCAGCCGGCCAGGTGCGCTCTGTTGACAGGCATCGTCACACGTCATCATGATTAAACAACTCTGATAATCGCCGTAACCAGGTACGTACAACCATATGGGCGAGAGATAGGCTGAAACCAAGTATTGGCCGAGGTTGCGACATGGAGGGTGACGTGTGGAGTGTCACGTGACACGGTGACTAGTCACATACACCCCCCTCCCGCAACCTTTCTGCTCTGGTAGGGGAAACACATCACGTCATGACATAGTGACGTGTCGCCCTTATTGGGTCTCCATAGCTACACTTGGAAAGCGTTGCAACATGTTGTGATTGTTCTTTTGTGTTAAGGGCACGGTTCACCTCAGTTTTCAAAGTAATTTTTTATTTTTATATTTGTACCAGACATTTTTTCTTATATTTGACATAAATTGTGACAAAATCTTCCTCTTAGGAAATTTGTGTATCTCATAGTTTTTTTCGTAATGAGTCGTAAACGTAAAATTTTAACTTTACGGTTTTATGTACGCCACTAAAACCAACTGACACTCCAAACCGAAAAAATTCACAGTGTATACAATTTATGTAGGCTATGATATGACATATATATAAAATGAAATATTTTTGTATTTAAAAAAAAAGTTTATTTTGAAATGAAAATTTAAAAATTTCAACCAGTTTTTAAAAATACAAAAATACATTATTTTTATTTTACATGTGTCAAATAATAGCCTACAGCATTGTTATACACTGTGAATTTTTTCGGTTTGGTATGTCAGTTGGTTTCAGTGGCGTATGTAAAACAGCAAAGTGAAAATTTTGACGTTTACGGCTCATTGCGCAAAAACAATGAGAGATACAAAAATTACCCAAGAGGAATATTTAGTCACAATTTGTGTTTAAAATAAGAAAATAAATATCTGGTACAAATATAAAAATAAAAAAAAAGACGTGGAAAACTGAGGTGAATCGCGCCCTTAAGGGCGAGTGTTAGATAATTTGTTGTATTTTTCAGTTTTCCAGCCGTAACATTTATTCAAGTTGTACTACCGAAATTTTCTCATTGACAAGGAATAGGATATATTTTTGATAAACTGCTTGACATGAATAATAATGGACACTTTCATTAATTTTTCATGCAGAATCATTGTCAGGAGATTATAGGTTAACTTTGAAAAATTATTACAAACTAATATATTTACGAAAAAGAAGTCACATTTCAAACTATGTCTCTTTTTTAAGTGTAACTATTCAGCATGCCTATTAGAAGCTTGCTTTTCTGACTGCTCAAAACAGCTAAAAACGACTTTTTCAGACTTCATACCTAGGAAATTACCAACCGGATTCAAAATATACAGAACAATAAACACGCATTAGACTTGAAACCACACTTCCAACAAATCAAATTATATGGCGAAGTTCTTAAAGTTACGTAGGAAAAAATAACAGTAAAGTAGTGAACACCCGTTCAGTGATTTGCGCTTAGAGGCGATGTGCTTCACGTACGCTATCCCCGTCTTAAATATTGTGAATTAATTTGTTGTGTATCAGAATAAATAAATATAACAACATGAAAAACTTGAAGATTAAAAATAAAAAATACATTTGAAATGAAATCATAGGAAAACAAAAATTTTACAATTTTGAGTCCGGAGTACACACACGGAAACAACAACACAAACTGAGAAAAAAAAAGCCTAAATAAGTAGTGAACAGTAAAGTTGAAGAAGAACGTACTACGACCCGTTTTCAAATTATTTAATACCAAGTGCTAAGAATGTATAATATGACAAAATATATTTATCACATACTGATACAAATTACAAGTATGATCTTTACTACCATGATTCCTTCAGACATATTAATTAAAATTCATGAATTTGATTTATTTTTCACGCGGGTCAACGCGAGAATATTAAATTTGCCTACGTAAAATATATAAGGATAAAATGGATCTTCACCACCTCACGGACACAGTTACAGAAGAAATACAAAATATTAATGATTCTCGCATGGGACCTAAACCACATTAAATTCATAACTAAAACTATTAATGCAGATTTGTTAACTGCTTTTTCAGTTTGAGTTTCGAAATAAAATAACCGAATAGATTTTTATGATTAGCATAAGTGAAAATAATTTAATGATGAAGACTTTTTCCTTAAAATATTTGGGAAGGGGGTTGGTGGTCGGTAAGAGCAACCTATAGCTGATGAAGGCATATTAATTAAATGTCCATGTTCCACTCAACATTTCATTATGAATATTCACACTTTCCTAAAAGACTCTTTTTTTGAGCATGAGCAGCAACGAGCCTACTGTTTACTATTTGTATGTGTTTGTGCGTGTATGCGTGTGTTTACAACATCGTAGCAACGTAACTTTTCATAGAACCAAACATTGTGTTTGTAACATGATGAGTTTACTTGAATGTGTAAACATGGGCGCCCATAAGGGGGGGGGGACTAAGCCCCCCCCCCCTTAACGAATGTTCCACAATGTGTTTAGTTTTGTTTTTAATTAAACGTATAGCAAACTGTTTGCAGTTTGATAAGTTTCGTAATCAACGCTGTTATATGTGTAGAAATATGTCAGTGGCTACATATTAATACACAGACTCTATCCGTTCCTGTTGACATAAACATATGTTATGATCTCTCCCCCCTCCCCTTTTACAATCTATAAGATGGGTGCCTTTGCGTGTAAATAATATTGAGGAGAAAAACATTCACAGCAGACACACAGAAGAAACAAAAGGTGGGTGTAGTTGCACCATCATCAGCCAATCCGCGGAACCATCGATCTCACAGTAATCATGACAGGGGCCATGATTCATAGCACTCAACATTGCCTCAACGGTTATCTCATGAAGCGTGCTTCCTCATTGTTTGTTGTGTGTGGGAGAAAGTGAAACAAACAGAGAGTAAGAGAGAGAATGTGTGTGTGTGCGTGGAAGGGGAGGGGCTTGGGCTTCTAGTCTGCTCGTCACCCTATCTGACTGGCTACGTGATATAAGCACGTCGGCCACAAGCCTCGGAAATGCCCGGGGGTATTCGTTCATCCTCGGCGATTGAGCCACACGTCTCCCCTCCTAAACCCGTCCTCTGCGACTATTAGTTTGGATTAGGTTAGTTTGGAATAGTTTATGTTTAGGCTCCGCTGCAATTCATTTAGCACAGAAAACAACACACGCACTGAAAGTAGATAGTGGCTGTGTCTGAATTCATTGCAACGAGCCCTTGTCCCCTGTATGAAGTAGGACGCATCTCCGAATTCAGACACCCTTGATGGTTTGTATCCCTAGTACTGTGCAAGACCGATGGGATGACGGAGGGAGGGGGGTGGCCGAATGGTCAGACCACTTGCCTCCCACTAAGGCGATCCGGGCCCGATTCTCGGCAGGGTCGGTCTCCGCATTTTCGCTTGCGGGAATCGTGTCGAACGATGCCGCTGGTCAGCAGCTTTTCTCGGGGATATCGCGTTTCCTCCGCCTTCTCATTCCGACACGGCTCCATACTCACTCCTCAAGTCATCCCTCACCAACGCTAAAGACCTCGAGGTTGAGCGCTGACCAGAATCTCTCATTCATCCAAGACCGACGTCTAAAATAATAACTATTTTATGTATAGTCAACAAACGTGGGTTAAAACAAAGTATTTTAATAGTTGATGACTAATCGCTCGTTAGTACATTACTACAACTGTTTAAAATACAATAACAAATTACGCGTATAGAGAAAAGCACGCAAATAATACTTTTCTAACATTGTCTGTGGGTACTGTAAACAACCACATTGGAAATTGAGGGATTATGAACAAATTCGAACGACACGGGCACAGCGAAATCTCTCTTTAATGTTTATTTAGATGTTATTTTATTTGTTATTAGACATATCTCACGTCAACAGATTGACTTTTATTTAACTAATACTGATATTTGTTATGCTGGTAAGCAATTTATATGAGTATTTTTAGGTTATTTAGTTATAAAATGCCAAATACATTTTTGAGTAAATATAATTCGTGGCGTCGCTTCCTCCAGAGTGCAGCAACAGAAACGACAAAATGGAGTGCAAAGATGGCACCAACATAGCTACTTGGCTATTTTTTTGCCTGTATTTGTATTTAATATTTTCATTTTTGTGTGAATCGGGCGTAATCAAAGTGTGTTTCAGCCACCAATAGAAATGTATGAAAGTAGGCCTATTTATTGTGTAAAAAAATTTTTGCTGCCTGTCTATCAAATGTTTGGCAATTAAAAATATTAATTTATGCAGGATTGTGTTTTCGGATACAAATGACATGTTCGGGAATAAGATGTTTTATTTATCTACTTTGTTTCCTGGCGTTATAAATAGCGTAGGCTACGTATATAATTACTGAATCTACTACATAAATATGTGTTGACAATCTCAACAAGAGTTTTAATTAAATACGTGAAACAGCCAAAATGAGGGATGTCTGCAAAATACAAAAATTTCAACTAATACCTTAATTATAATCACACTAAAATTACAGCACTTTGTATTTTCGACAATATGTAAACAACAGCTGACGAATTTACGACAGCATATTGTGAAATGTGTGACAACACCGTTACTGTCTGCTATAAATTTAAAGTGGGAGAAGAGGATGTTTTTTTTATTTAATTGGACGTTTTTGCGTGTCCTCGAACAGCAGCACAAGGCTTTAGAGGAACACGGGGGATGGGGGGTTGTATGGGAAAGGAGTCGGTGAAGATTTTTATTAAGGAACCATCCGAGCATTTGCCTTGAATGATTTCGGAAGACCCTGGAAAACAGAAATCAGGATGGTCGGAGCCGGGTATCGAACCCGGGTACTCCCGAATGCAAGGCGAATGTTTAATTACTGCTCCGCCATGCTCGGTACCACTGATCCACCACGCTCGGTTATCAAACAAAAGAGAATAAGTACATTAATATTCTGCCGTGATATCAACTTAGGCGTATCACTCATTTCAACTACTTCCTTGATAATTATATCTTAAGCCAAAACAAGAGCATATATAATACGATATATTTTCCTGTATTGTTTAAAATTGTTTTAATATATTATGTAGTTTTGCAATACTTGTCCATAAAGTTGAAGGTACGAATTTTCGTCAGTCAAAAAACTTACCGAAACCAGGTAAATTTTTTTGTCAAGTTTTATTATTATATTTGCTCTAATTTAATATTTTAAAATTATTTACCATACAATAATTAGAAATGAAGGATCGTTGCCGTAAATATGTTTAAAGGAATTATTTATTGTTTGTCGTTCCTTTATGATTTCAACTTTTCATGTTAGGTTTCTGTACTGTGTTGCTATTGTTTCTTCCTATTAGCGTAAATTGTTTGTTTGGAACATCATGTTTCTTCTAAAGCTCTCTTAATGAGTTAACAGTATAATACAATTACTGGAATAAGATCAATACAATATTTTGCTCCCTTTCACGTAGCCTGCCTATATTGCGACTTTTTATTGTTTTGCCTTCCATACAAATAAATGTTCACAAAAAATTACAAACACGAAATTTTGTTTCGAAATCAAGTCACCATACACGACGAATCGTTCGGCCGCAAGACACTGTAGTTTCATTACTGAGCCAGTTTAGGACACGAGACGAAGAAAACTGCTGACTAAAGGTAGCCTGTATCTTATTTATTAACCTTTCCCCGACATAACCTTATAGTCAGCAAAGATAACGGAACATTTTTTTTTCTCTTCAGCGCCCAACACTTCGAGCGACACTCAACTGTCGAATTTGTACGGCGAACGCGTGGCGAGCTCATGACATAACACATTTCACAGCTTTGTATAGAGAACGGATAAAGCTTTTGAGGTGGGGTTGCTTTTAAAAATAGATTTAGCTCTTTAGGAACAACTTCCTCGCTTTCATGCCCTATATAGCTTGAATAGCAAAAAAGTTTCTCACTGACCAACTTTTTGAGGTTTTAGTTTGTTTAGGAAGTTCACATACCGTTAGAAAAAATTTCTGTACAACTACAGGAAAAAAAATTTAGCCTTCAAATTTCTTAAATCTGGATACTATTTTGCTTTTGATTCGTTAGTTATGATGTGATATGTTTAAGGATGCATGAATACAGTACCAAGTTCAAATTTTTGTTGTTTAATTTTTTCAACCCCTTAAAATTGTGTAAATGATGAACTAACTATATCACCCGATGCACGTTTCGATGCTGTACAATATGCAAATATTTTATGATCAAAGTTACAGGGTGAAAATTTTAGGATTTTTGGCAACAGCGCTCGCCGAAACAAGGACAGTTACCGTGCATTGGAAAGAGAGAGCAAATGTCTATATAATCCTGTACCTTCCCACCACGACCCTGTACTGCAATCTATGCATGGGACGCTGTATAGTAACTAAACGTTCAGAATGAATCGGATAGGCCTTTTCCCAGTTTTTCTCCTTATTTTAAATACATAATATAAGTTACTATATATTATTTTGACATCGCAGGTTTGGTATAATTTCATAATGATTTTAAAGACATTTTTCCTATTTTTCCAATTTTTCAGGAAATTTTGGAAAAACCCAGTTTTTCCCTGGCTTTTTTCCTTTCACCAAGTTTTCGGGAAATTTTAGAACCCTAGTCCTGATATACGAATAAATGCACTTTTCTGACAGTTCTGCTCGCAAAACGTTTTGTAGTTCATTGTGCATTACCCTTTTGGTTTCCAGAGGTTTTAATGTTACCGACATCGATTTACTTTCATTTCTGTGTTCAGTAAGTTAAAACAATGAAATATTAATTTTTGTTTGTAAACGTATTCCAGCAATCAATAAAACTTGACTCGCTCGTGGGACGGACTATATTGATAATAATAATAATTATTATAATAATAATTTTAATAATAATAATATAACGTCTTTATACATAATGTGGCAAAGTTAAGGCATTTTACCTTTCCTTACACTTAACCACTTAAATTACATACAGTTTTGAATATTATTAAACATTATGTGCTTACAACTAATAACAAGTAGAATTTTTGTTTAACAATTTTTGAAATTTTAATGAAATTAGAGGTTTTACCACGTGAACTTAAAAATTAGCTAAACCCTAATAAAAAAAACACTGAAAAAAATACATCACAGATAAATACTCATTCACTCGAATAGGGCTACAAAGATTCCAGCTATTCATAATTAACGCATCAATAGTTCACATAGCCCTATGTCACTAAAAATTGTATTGCATTGCAAATTATATGAAGTGTTGTGTGAGTTTTCTCAACTACAGCTACTCTCTACACTCCTTACTATTATCTAGGATACTGCATGCGCCCTAGGTTTTTCGTTTTAAACCTTCCAAGTATTTTATAGGAAAAATTATTTAATACATTTTAGTCCGTTTTAAAAACGTGGTATATTAAATTATTTTGTTTAAACAATTATTTTCTGTTTTTTTGTATTTGTGCGTGTGTGAATTTTTGCAATCAGTTTTAAACAAGTAAAATCTGTACCGAACAAACAGACATACAAAAAAGCGAGTTAATAAAAACGTGGTAAAATTAATGAACAAGAATAACACTTAAGACGTATTGTGCTCCAAAAATTGGCAAAATGAAACAATAAAGTAAAATACTAATACTGTTTCCGCCCGGGATCGAACCGGGGACCTTACGCGTGTGAGGCGCACGTGATAACCACTACACTACGGAAACACGGATGATACCAGCTGTACTAGTGTAAGTAATGAACATTTGAAGCAAAAGACTGAAGAGAAAGCAAATGGGTTTTACGTCTCGTCGACAGCGAGGAGGGCACTGCACTAATATATCTTCGGCTGCGAGGACGAAGCACTGCACTAAACTATATTTTGCAGATTAGAATTTAGCTGTTAGTATGCAAAGAAGTTTACTAAATACGAAATTCTGCACATGACTTACGGACACGGCCGGTAGTTTTACAGTGATTTCCGAACTTTAATTTAAAGTAATATTATTTTCGTATCGAAGAATCCCTACATTGTTTTTTTGTACCTAATTTTTTATTCGCAATAACGCCATAGTTTTTCTGATTTTTGCACCCATAGTATCGCCAATTTTGTTATGAAGAAAAGTCAAAAGCAAGCAAATATTTTTATGCATTATTTTGCAAAACGTCTGTGTATAATTGTGCATCGTATGACTGCTTTTAGTCTCGAATATTTTCAAAGCATTCCGTTAAAAAAGTTTTAATTTTTTGCACCAGTGGAAAAAAAAAGTACCTATCATGGCTTTAATAGTAAAAGCTACCCTGATAATGATTCTCTATTAAGCTTGTACATAGCGTGACGTCAGATGACATAGACTCGTCACAGTGAAGTAAACAAGTTACAAGTTCTTGTTCATGATATTATTTCAGCATTTTAAAATAAAACTGTAATTTTTTATTTCAAACAATTAACTTTTAATGAATCAGATACATCTTCGCACTAAAGGTTATTCGCCTACCTTCCCACGTCTTAGTGCCGGAAGCAAGGGAGTGATAAGGGCGAAACTGGCACCAGCAAGGGTCTCGCCGCAATGCATAACCACCGGCATACAAGCGGTGAGCCCAGGACCTCGTAACTGGAGTAAGGTAAGCAAATCCTTAACAGAAGATTGCCGAAGTTTCCCGAAGTCGACCGAACAACTTATTCAACGAAAAATAAATGACACAATGAAATAACAACGTAATGAAATTATGCATATACACTATCGAATGTCATTAACAAATAGCTATATTAATTTAGTATGTAGTAAAATTAAATATAAAAGTGAAAATTGTATTATGAAAACGGCAGTTCTGACGTGATTCTCTGTCTCATTCATGAAGCGTGTTCTAACGTTGTTATAAGGGGGAAGGGGGGTGAATGGTTGTTTAACATGGAGTTAGTACAACTTATTATGTGCTTCCTAGGTGAACCTCTATTGAACGCAATTACGCAGCAAAGCAAAATGCATGACTCTGTCGTAGTTTCGTTGTATTTCAATTATTAGATTTTGAGATTACAGTAGTAAAAATGAACGATGTTGTAGGGCTTCGAAATCGCATTTATAACATTCGTGTTTGCGAAAGTACAATTCCATAATCGTATTGAAAGTGTTTTCTTCTCGCAGGTGAACAAATTTTTGGGAGAAATTTAGTAGTATCCCTAAAAACGTTTTCATCAAACACGCACGCAGTTCAAGTGCCAGGTGAGCGATCTCGTCAAGACCGTTCAAGTGTGAAATTAATAATATTATTTGAGTATGAAATTATTTCAGTTTTGTAGATGTCACTTGAGACTGTGTTTTCCTTTTATAGAAAATTTTTTAGCATGCATAGTATTTAAATAACGACACTTCAAAGTCAAAATATGCATGATTATGGCCGCATAAACCTAAGGAAAACCATCAGACTTACTGAAGTGAAATAATTTACGCTAAGATTAGATGTCGCGGCCTAATGGCCAACATTTATAAAAACATGAAAGGACGCATCTTCTTATTTTCCAATAATTTCTGAAAATAAGGTTTTTAGTGTCGAAAAATATCGACAACTTAGGTGCACAAAAAACAAATACCGTGTTATTTCATTCAAATATTTTATTTTTGATAAATAGCAGCATCCCTCCTGATTACGATAGCTCGTTTACAATAATGCGAAGTGTCGGCTCGTTGTGGTGTATGTTTGCAGGAACAACTGTGCGTCACATTCTGAGACGCGACAATTTCTTACGCTCGCCTTTCTTAAGGGGGTGGAGAGCTCAAGCGACATAACCTTTCCCTTCCACGCCATTCCTCAGACTGAGGCGCGCGGGGAGTGCGCACCAACCTTATGCAGCGTCTGCGACCGCGTTTGCTGTCTATTTACGTGATTCACAGCATATATTCTGAGTTTCATAAGAATATGAGAGAGTACTGATCTACACTAGTCATGAAAGCCCTTAAGGAAGTAGTTCAGCGAAAAATGTAATTGTTTTAATAATTTTTGCTGTTGTACGAGATATGGTTTATTTTTTAAACATACATCGCAACAATTTTTACTTAAATTATTTTTTTAGCTCTCATAGTTTTGTATAGTGGCATGTCGAAGTGCAAATTTGTACTTAACGGTTTTATGCTAGAAAATAAATCCAACTATCTAACGGTAATGAAGTGATTCACATTTAAAGAACAGTGTAATAGGCTACGTCAAGAAACGTATAAAAACTGCAGTTTAAATTTTTTTGTGTTCCTAAGGATTTTAGAAAATTGGTAATATTTTATTTGAAATTCAATAATTTAAAAGTAATACGAAAAACAATGCGGTTTTTATGCATGTCTTGACATAAACTGTGGCACTGTTCTTCAGGGTGAATTATTTCAGTTCAGAATGTTAGTTGGTTTTCCTTTCTAGCATAAAACAGTTTTATGTAAATTTGTACTTTGACCTTAACACAAAAACTATGAAAGCTAACAAATTTTCATTTCAGTAAAAAGTAGTCGCAATGTAATCTACGAAACAAATCATTCATTTATAATACAAATATAGACTTTGACATGGCTTTATTCGAAAACTATGAAAGAAAAAAATTCCAGTAAAAATAGTCGCAATGAAGTCTACGAAACAAATCGTATCTCATACAAATACAAAATTTATTTAAACAAGTCAAATTTCTGTGAATGTTCTTTAACACTAGGATTTAATATACTAATGAAATATTAAACCCACTGTTCACTGGACACTGGAACCATAGATCTGGAAGTCGCGAACGAATAGGTTTTGTCTACACATTTTGGTAGCAGAATGCTTTGCTCCTCCGCTAGATTGTGACACTGTTTCCCTACTTATACATGAACTCTACAGAAGGAAATGTTGAATTTTCGAATGTAAGTACTATTTAGGAACCTGCGAATTTCCTGTTGTTATCTGACAGCAGACTAGACTACTAGTTACTGTGTTTTCATATTACTTGTGTTGTTGGCCGACATTATGTGTGGCACGCCTGAAGAACTGTTTCATCCAATGATATAAGCTCAACTGTAGACTGCCCACTTATCCTGTAATGCGGGCACACAAAGATACGAAGCTCCAGAACCAATGACGTCGAAGAGTGTATTCAGGTGAGTATAGGCCAGTGAACTCTAGCCTGGTGAATTCTAGCCTAATAACGCAAAATTTGCTCTCTCTGATTATAATGTATGTACCGTGCTCGACTGCACGTACTGTACTAGACACTTGTTGTGTATAATTATGTGGAAACTAAGAAAGCTAATAATTTGAAACTTAATTTTGTTTGATTAAATGCAGGAATTTTATAAGTCGATAGAAATAATGCTATTCAGAACCTCGACCATTCAGACAAGCTTACCGGCATGCTCACAGTTAACAGTTTTTCTAAAATTTTCTTGGGTACATTTGCGGTACAGCTAAACCTTTCCCGTGAGCGATTACAACGGGCCACGTAAGCCACGGCTTTCGTAGTATATACCTATCGGTTGTCTATTCATCGTAAATTGAGTGGTTTTGAAGGCGTAGGTACCAACTCAACGAGCTTTGCAGTGTGTCTGGAGAGTTAGTGATACGTGTGTTCATCACATAAAATTATTTTGAAAGATATTGTAAATGTGACAACTTTAATTATTTTCTGTTGGGAGTGGGCAAAGCTCGCTGAATTTACAAATAATCGCGCTCAAATTTTTAAAAGTCACCAAATGACCATGAAAGAGAATGCCCGTTCTAAAAACAAAATAATTGATCAAGATAAAATAGTTAATGTTTTTAGTGTCCAAAAGTTGTCGCTAATTTACAATATAATTTCCTTTATTTTCAGCTATTTTTAAAAATATAAAAATACGTATAATTACATATTTTATAACAATTAGCATGTAGCCCGTGACATCTAATTTCAGTGTAAAGTGTTTCATTTCAGTAAGTACGTTTTCGTTGGTTGTTTGCTGCTGTAACCATACAAATATTGCCGTTGGCACGCCGTTATGCTAATAATATGCGTTCCTGTATACGTTTAAAAGTAAGAAAATGTGGTCACTTTTAACACGTACAAAACAAATATTATTTCGAACATATATATAAGTTGTATTTTACACTTGAAAGGCCTTGACTAATTTGACATGACTCAAAGGTCAACATGTTTTACCGCCTGACTCCAACAACTATCCGGAACTAAATAAATAAATACGGAACATCTGGTGTTTCTAGCTGGATGTATTAAATGCCCTTGACCTGCTCCATGGGGATTGGTAGACGTACGCAGGAAAGGGAAATGTGAATCGGCCAAGACATATCTCAGTATCCATCACGGCACTTGTCTGCAGTGGTTTCCGTAAATCTTGAACAATTTCAAACAGGGTGGCCAGTTAGAATACAAGATGAGTGTTTTGTACAGTTCCATCTCGTACATAAAGTTTTTATCTTTACAATATAATTATGTATTTGATAACATGACTAATCTATAATATATAGTTAGCTTTGAAGCAATTTAGGTTTTAAAAACTTATTGCAAAATTTCACACATACGCAAAGACTAAAAATTATGTGCTCATAACGTTTGGAAAAAAGTGAAAAAGTAAATTTATCCAATGTTTCCGCCCGGGATCGAACCGGGGACCTTGTGCGTGTGAGGCGCACGTGATAACCACTACACTACGGAAACTTAGGTACTTAATACAGTACAAGTTTTAATAAAGAATGTTTAAAGTATACGAATGTTTGAAGGGAAATCATGGAGTTTTAACAGAGACTAAAGTGTTAGAATAAAAACATAAGTCCTACCGCAAGTCAGAGTAACACTGGTCGTGTTCCAGCTGGATATAGAGTGCTTAGTATTTCAGTTTGGTAGCCCCCAAGTTCGATTCGGGCCGGAAACATTTGCTATTAAAAAAAATCGTAATGAGAAAGCCGTTCTTAAATTGCATGTTTTGTTTATTAACAACGTGATGCTATTTTGATGCAATGCCCTAAAATATCTTTGGCAGATGAAAATTTAGCTGTTGGAATGCAAAGAGATGGACTAAATACGAAATTCTCCGCATGATTTAAGGGTACGTCCGGTAGTTTTACGGTGATAATGCATTTTTTTTAAGCTGTTCTTCAGTGTGAATTATTTCTTTTTGGTATGTCAGTTGGTTTTCCTTCTAGTAAATTTGGACTTTGTCATGCCTTTATATAAAAACTATGAAAGCTAAATCAATTTCATTCCAGTAAAAAAATAGAAACAAATAATATCTCATACAAATACAAAATTTATTTAAACAATTAAAATTTTCGGTGAATGTCTCTTAACACTAGGATTCAATATGCTAATGACATATATTATTCGTGTTTTTATTTTAACTGTACAGGACGATATGTTGACTTTTCGCATTAGATAATGTTTAAGGGCATGTGAATTTCACGTTATTATCTGACAGTAGACTGGACTAAAAGTTACTGCATGATCATCTAAATTCTACTGTTGGCCAACCAATGGTTAGAGACCTGGAAATTTCACGAGTTCAACAAACTATCGGCTGGACTCCACAGTCCTGCGTACAGACAGAAAGTCTTCAGATACTTGTTCATTATCTGCTGATCCAGCGAGTGGTTACTCATACAACTGACGAAGTAGGACGGATGAGAGTTTTATGCAAATCTGCTATTGGTTCACAGACATTAAGGAAGAGTTCCAGTAATTGTGATCCATCAGCGAAAGAAATTATCGTGTATAGGAAACTGACAATAATAATTGTTGTGTGTCAAGTTGTTATTAATATATGTGTCGTTGAGTAGAAATAATGTACAAATTGTACAACAGCCTTGGGCTGAACTTGGTCACTAATAAATAAATAAATAAATAAGTAAATAAATAAATACGCCACTGCATTAAAAGAAAAAAAAAATAAAATGTATGGAGGTATGTGGAAACGGTTATGGAGTTTCAAAGCATTCTTGTAGTCAGCATTAAATTTTATGAGTTTCAAACTCAATGTAATCTCAAATGAATCCGAAGAATTTTCGTGTCTCCACCAATGATATAAGATCACATGTAAAATGCCAACTATCCTGTAATGCGGGTACAGAAAAATACGAAGGTCCGGAGCAAATGTCTTGGCGGAGTGTGTCCAGGTGAGTACGGCAGTGGATTATAACCTGTAGCCAAATTACAACGCACAATTTGCTCTCTCTGGTACGTACCTTGCCCGACAGCACGTATTGTGCCCGATACTTAAACTACTGGTTTATAGTTAAGTGGAAACTAAGCAAGCTAATTATTTAAAAAAAAATTGTTTGATTAAACGCAGGGTAGTTACAAGTCGAAAAAAAAAAATATTATTCAAGATATCTCGACCATTTAGACGAGATTTCCGGCATGCTCATAGTTTTCAGCTCGGAGACTTCGTGCATGTGGATATTTTTTAAGTGATTTCAGTGGTTTTAAGTGTTTTCAATGTCCATTGAGCACATTTACGGAATAGCTAAACCTTTCCTTTGAGAGATTACAACGTGCCACGTAAACCTAATATCTCATAACTATATGTTGTCTATTCACGATGAATTAAGTACTTTTGAAACCGTAGGTACCAATTTTAATATTTCCGTCACTTCTTAGCGTAAACGTAACAGCGTGCCCCAAAATGTAAAGTCTGGCGTCACAATAAAAAAAATACATATACTGGTTGTTTCAGAAATACTGTTACAAACTTGGAGATTGGGTTCCCAACACCAAAACAAGTACACAAGGTCCATATGAACATGTCCGGAAATTCTTAGTTTTTAAGTTGTTATGAAAGTTTAGTTGAATGTGTTGCACGGGTTACCGGTAGTAATATTAACGTTGTTGGATAACTGAGTAGTGTTATAGTACGCCGATGCTCTCATTTGTATCCTGTATAGCTGATGTGAGAGTATTTGACAGTGTATGATACGACGTGAGCGTTTGTGTGTGTAAGCAAGAGGATGTCATTACCGACATTTACTGTGGGTTTGTGAGTTTTTGATAGTTTCACCGATTCTAATACACGGACAATGTCTGCCAGATGTGTCATTAGTTTTTTTTTTCCATTAGTAACTATAACTACCGACTTTCAGACCTTGTTTATAAGGACTTTTTTTTTGTTTTGATGTTAAGAACCAACCCTCAAAGTTTGTAAAAGTGTTTCTTGAGGATTCTGTAGTTGTAATTATTTATTCTTCACAAGACAGACTTCAGAAGTGATTTATTTATCGTGAGCAGCCCTCACAACCAGTATATTGTGATTTATGTCACATTGCAAGACAAAATTCACAGTACAAATGGTGAAATGGACATCGCAGGTTCTTTCAGAGCTAACATGCCTTGTATTGTGACATATAGAACAACATTTAAACAAACTTATAGGAAACAGAGCATAACTACTAAACAGTTATTTCAACCGAAAATAAATCGACAGGAAATTCGACGTGTCGGGATCTCAGGGTCTTTTTCCGTGTTAATGCACAAACACCCCCTGAAAAACACCAGCAGATATACAACAAGGGTGTTTCAATGGCGTGCGTGCATAAAAAAAATTCGGATTACATCTTAGCCCCAATGCAAGTATCACTCCAAGATCAAAATGTTTTAACTCTTGTGTATGATTATTTTCTTGAACTAATAGTTGTAACGTTACGGAACTTGTAGTGATTTTTACTTGGTGCTTTATGAGTCCTCGATCAACTTCAGAACCTTGGTAGACGAACACAGGGGACTAGTAAGAGAATCGGCCAAGGCCTGTTTAAGGAACAATCTCAGCATTTGCCTGGAAAGATTTATGCAAACCGTGGAAAACCGGAATCAGGATGGCCAGGCAGGGATTTGAACCCGGGTCCAACCAAATTAAAGGCAATTGTTTTACGACTACTCAATTTTTTTTTATGATTTCTCTTTGGTATAGTCTTTTTATAATGTGGCTAATATTCAACGCACATAATGCTATGAAAAAGAAACCAGTACCTAAAAAGGAATTCCGAATGAAAATTGGCGCAATCATACATTAAAAAATTTTATATACAAAATCAGAAACTACTTTTGTTTCCGCCCGGGATCGAACCGGGGACCTCGCGCGTGTGAGGCGCACGTGATAACCGCTACACTATTTTTTTTTAAATTTATTTACACTAACATATTACAACACAATTGCAAGCCCAATGATAAGAATGTTGTCACCGAACACAACAAATAATAGAAAACATAAGCACTGTAGAACTGTTACAGAACAGGTATAGTACACACAGATTCAATATCTTCGAAAGGTCCTGTAATAGACTCACAAATATTGGTAGGACTGACAAAGAGGGCTAAACC
>PNEQ01047729.1:0-45465 GCA_003012365.1 Medauroidea extradentata
AAAATGTTTTTTAATAAAAAGTTTTATTATAAAAAATTTTATTTATTAAATACGTGCGGGGTTATTATGGAATGCGAAATCGAAATTTTTTTGGAAGAAACACCAAGATGGCGGCCGGAAACAAGATGGCGTCCGGAATCAAGATGGTGGTAATATTTTATTCGAAATTTTTTGAAATTTTGAAATTTTTTGAAATTTTCGAAATTTTGGAAAATTTTGGTAATTTGACACTCAAGGTCAAGGTCAGGGTCAAGGTTAAAGGTCACGGTCATCCAACATGGCGGCCGGGGACGTGACGTCACAACATGGCGGGTGGTGCCACACTCGGGCGGGTGCCACACACCGAATCCATGTCCCAGAACCGCCATAATCATACTACTCTTTTGTACATTATTTATTAAAATGTCCATTGCATTTATTGCTACAGTTGGAAAGTTTGTGTCGTATTTTATTAGACGTATCAATATAGTATCGCACTTATTTTGTTGTGGTACTATCCATGGTGTTATGTCTCCACATTCTCCAAAACTTCTATCAGGCTTTAACCACTCTTGATGTTCTTATGATACTTCAAATGTAAAAATTCAAGGCTCGACTAATTGATTTACAGTACACATTGGCAGGGAATTTCTAAACTACTGCGTTGGAAGTGGTGTGGTATAACATTTAGGTAGCTGTGCGTAAGGATTTTCAGCAGTGGTATTCAGCTTCAAATTACCTGAGGCTGGGATTTATATGTTGCCTGGAAAATACTGAATAAGTGGTATGATAGTGCCATGGAAAGACTCAATACAGATATTGGAACAAGTGTCATTTATTTAAATTATCAATCGTAGTACTTTTGAACACATTATAAACTTCACTACACGGACGCGTTACTCTTTTATGCTGGTGGCAATGTTCACACACTGCGTTGGTTACTGAGTTCATAACATTTTTCACCCTTCAGTAAGAAACACACAACCCGAGATGGTGGAATTTATCGATAACATCTGCCCATCCGATGTGCAATGTAAACCGAACCTAGAGTGGCAAGGGGGTTTCTTTAGCGAGACTGTCACGTACAGAACTTTCTGTTCGTTTCCTTACTCTTGTAACACTGTTAAACCTGATCAGCTGAGCTATGATCACAGTTTAACAGCGAACTCGTTTTTGGTCCTCAACGCCACACTTCTTCAGAAGTCAGCGAATTTCCTGTCACAGGATTTATCAAAAGCATTCCGAAGAACATCATCGAATCCTGACAAACGCAGTTATTCGATGTGAATTGTCCAATAAAAGATCCGCCAAATTTCGGATATTCTCGGTACATGTGTTTTCGAGGAATGGTTGCTGCTTTGGCTAGATTTATATCATCACCCATAGAGTTGTTTTTCGCAAGTATCGTGAATCACATTGTGCAACACCTCCTTCGTACGGAAGGGCAATATTTCCGTCGACTTTATGCTCTCTAAATCCAGCAATAAATACTATTTGACTTTCATTCGCTTCTAAATATGTGATATCAAATTAGAGTAATTGATCTTTAAACGGAAAATTGGTACTTGTTTGCTGTAAAGATAAGAATCTCTAATGTATGTGACACGCTCACTAAGGGTAGATCCATAGGCAACTTTACAATGATATTGTGTATTTGTCTGAACTGACATGGCAGTGTTTTTCACAGGATCTATACTGCTCAGTTTAGAAAGTAGCATATCATATTCAAGGAAATTTGCGTTTACATAAATATTTGAATCTTAAATAAAGGTTTATGCCGACACTAGTTTCTCGCTTTATTCTCTTGCATCACAGAAGATGCATGTTGATTTTGTATCGCCTTTATAACGCTGTGACCTTGTTACATGCTATCCACTTATTTAATATTTTCTATAATGCAGTTTGTATGAATAGTCTGCAGATGAACTTTCTACATCTAATCTAGATTTATTTTCTGAGGAAGTCTGCTATTTGTAAGGCCATTCAATTGTGTCCTGCATATTTCGTGGTATTTTTATTGTGTGCCGTAAGAATCTTAAGGTTTTCAGTATTTAAGTAGGGACAGTTGGTATCCTATTTTGCATAATCGAGTAAGCTTTCGATTAAAGATACATGTCCAGCTTCTGTTGGTGCTACAAGTACTTCCTTAGATTCGAGCTGTAATATGATGCAGGCTGTCCCATTTCATTTCTGGCTGCCATGAACTTAAAGTTTGAAGCTGGATATGTTGATTGTTATCCATTAAAATTCTCCTTTGGCTGTATCCCCGTGAAACTAAAGAATCTTGTATTAGTAACATCACAAAAAAATTAAAAATATATTTTATCGATTATGTTTATTTAATGTTAGATAGCAAAACAGTTTCCACGTCAGTACCAACATAAAAAAAAAGTAATGTTTGACAATTTCTGTCGTACGTAAATCATACTGGGAACACATCTGCATATGGTTGGTAGAAAATGTACCATACATCAGAAAAAAAATTATTATCAATCAACTTTTCTATTTCAGTTTCTTTTTCCTAACATACAAATGACATACTTAGCGCATTATACTTTAAAATTCACATGATTCTACTTTTATATACACTCAACTTCTGAAAATGCCCTTCGTACAGCACAAACAACAGCTTAAACCTGTCCCAGCTTTGGCTGTTAATAATGTAGCAAGTTAACAGTTGTTCCACGGGCAGGATTACAAGCCAAGACATTGTTGTGATATATTGTGTTTGTATTATTACGTAACTATCGCTTACAATTTGTCCAGTAGATGTGCTATGATCATGAAGACAAAAACTGGTGTTAATATGGACAGTTATAAAATAAGACTCTGTTTTCCAATTGGCAGGAAAATTAGTTTGCTGGTAAAAACCACGAAAACATCACATGTACGTAAAGCATGTCCCGGGGTTTATGTGAAGAAAAAAAAACACATTTTACTAGCTCCAAAATGAGGCTAAGAACATTAAATTTCCGTTACTGATTGTTAAGATATTACGAATTACATAAATCGCGGTATCGCGTAACAGCAGCCATTTTTATAACATCAACAACACCCAGTACACCTGAGAGTGTGACTCCATTTGAATTTCGGAATTTTAACAGTTATCAAGCGGGGCAAAAAACTTAATTTGTATGAGATAATGTTAGTTTTGGTTATGTTACTTGGTAGTATATTTTCCTCTAGCAAATAATAATAATTTCGAACAGTTTTCCCATAATGGCACTTCAAAGTCAAAATTTGCACGTTTTTAGTTCTTATAAGCCGCAAAAACCAATTAACATAAATACATTCTAAAAATCACAATGAAACTACATGTCACAGGCTTGACATATTTAAAACTAATTACAAAATATTTTTGTATATGAAAATAAATTGTGAAATTTCTGATGTTTTTGTCGCTTTTATCAATTTTTTAAACACAAAAATTTTCTGTATTTTTATTTTATTTTATGGAATTTTTAAACATGTCAAGCAGTAGCCGGTGACATGTACCTTCAGTGCGAAGTTCTTCATTTATTTATTCTTTGGTTTTTGTTGCATATAAGAACTAAAATCGTGCAAATTTTGACTTTGAAGTACTATTATGGGAAAATTGGTTGAAATAACTTTTTTTTCGTAAAAGAAATATGCACTCCAAAGTAACGTCTACAAAACTAACACTTGTTCATACAAATAAAAAAAATTATTATATTTCTTCTCTTGGACGCCCTTAATACATGTACACATTCTGTGTTATGTTTGGGGTTGGTAGTCGGAAGTGAAATATTTGGCATCTTATGTCGCTAAGTACATGAACTGTACGAAACACGACAATGATTGAATAAGATGTACTGGCAAAAATTCTTCCTTGTGACGTCATCAGATCTTCTTCTGATGCTGTTATGACTGCATCGATGTTGGGAGTCACCATTTCGAATATTTCTATTAACTTATTAATTTCAGTCTTATGCTTACCACTACGTCTGTCATTTCACTTCTCTTATCAATTTACCATCATTGCCAAAATTTTCACTTGTCATCACTAAATCATTATGTATAAATTTGAATTCTTGATTTCCCTGGCAATGTAAGTAGCTTTAAGGTAAGGTAAGTGTTATTTACATCTCGTCGACAGAGAGGTCGTTAGATACGGTGACATACAATTCGAAACCATGACAGGAACTGGGAGATGAATTGGCCATGGCCTTTGTTAAGGAACCATCCTAGCTTTTGCCTGGAGAGATTCCGGGAAACCATTAGTAGCCTTACATAATTTTCGTTGCAATCTAAACAATATTCTAATTTTGACGAAGTGAGACTAGAAACGTTATCCTATGTTATTGATATGAAATATGTGAGTCATAAAGAGATAATTTCTAATCCATCTGCAACAAATTCTGGATTTTGTTAAATAGGACAATATTACGACAGTACGACATATATATATATATTTATATATTTATATATATATATATCAGTTATTGTCATAAAATTGTTTAAAATTGAAAATATCAACATAAAACATACAAATAAAAAAAACCAAGTATTCGGAATTATCGCAGCGATGTAAGATTTTTATTTTAAGATATTACAATATGTTGTGATGGCTTGGCCATGCTTTACTACCATTGTTTCAAACACCATGCTAATGCATTACGATTTTGTTTGCTCTCATCAAAAAGTGGTTTTATGATTTAATTAATAACTATGATATTTCGTGTGGGTACTTTGTGACAGCCAAAAATTAACAATCGTGCTCCTTGAACGTCTCATAGCATATGTTACACAAAGATGAGTTTTGCGAACTCTGACCGTCTTTGAAAGTGGAATGTAAATAGAAATTATAAAAACCCACCAAGTAATAAGTCGTATTCCAAATAAATTGGACAAACTTGTTGTTGATGCAAACGACCTACCAAATGTAATTTAATTATTAATTAGTATATCAGGAATATTAGCGTTGATACTTCATAGTTAACCTTCGGTAATAGTTAACATGAATTAAAAGAAACATTTAATCAATCACCCGATATTTAAAAACAGTTTTCCCGATTATTTTAACAACTCTTTATAAGTCAAACAATATTAACATAAAGCTGTATCAAAGTACTTTGACAATCATTTTAAAATTTCTCTTTTCGGGACAGTTACTTAAACTAATTTAATCAAGAATTCATGCTAAGTTCTATGATAGGTTTATATTATAGATGATAAGATTATTATTTTTTACTGAAATGCTCTATCAGTACATCCTTGCACATGAATACACTTGTGGTCGCTTGTAAATAAATGCTGAGGTTATTTAAAGTATATAAACCGCTCATCCACAATAGCACCATTCCTTAAAAGATACATTTATCATATTACTTTGGTAATAGACTCTGACGACTTCTAAAATGTCTTTTCTCATAATACCAAATACCAATTGCAGGCTAAATTAGGTATTATAATTTCTTCCAGTTTCTCTTTTGCTAGTTAGGTATGGCTGGAGCTCTATCTTGGCTTAAACTTCTAGTTTCTCTAATATATTTCACTTTACAAAACAAGGCTTTATTATAACGCATCTTGTATCATATACCATAGATAATACAATGCCTTCCATTTATTTCACGAGCAGTTTAGTTTTCATGTGTGTATTTCTGTTTTCTCTTAGTCTTAGGTTTGTAGTTCCGAACCAGTATATCTAATCCTTCAAATTAACTTGCGTAGGTCGGGCAATTTATTCACATTCATAAAACCTGTAAAAATAAAGGGTGTTCTTCAAACTACCGAAATTAACTTCTGTAATTGGGCATACGCCAAAGAAATGTTATTACAAGCAATTATCAAATAATGTGTAAAAATTTGTTACTTTACGCGTTGAAAAAGTATAACATACATACCGTTATTTTTCGTTCAACATTACATAGAAGCATGTGTTACACGGGGACTTTCGTCACACGACACAATGAAGAGGTTAAGCAGCAAGTACAGTAACTTGATACTTTCTGGAAGCCCCTGCATCTAGCTTGGATCTGTTTTCACACCAACTATGTATACTTCCGCCAAACGTCAACAACAACATTGCCAGGCTGACGGCTGCACTGCAAGCCGACGTACATTGTTCATCCACAGCCACTAACTACGTTTTTTTTTTAATATTGTAATATATGCTAAATGTCAGTATACATTTTATTTCATTTCTTGAAAATGAACACGTTTTGTACATATTCCATTAAAAGATTTTTAATACTTTAGCTACTGTTCATAATATACAGAAGAACTATTTCTACGACATGTCAACCCAACCATCCCCCAACTTTCTTTAGAGATGATGTCATATCGCGATAATTTTTTTGAGCCAGAATGCTCTTGGAAACACTGCAACATTTATGGTTGGGTGATATACGTCTGACAAAACGTAGCAGTTTGTAGACCAAATAACGGGCATTAAATATTACAATAGTGGGATTCTTATTGGCTCAGTCAAATGAGGCAACAGTTCCACGTACAAGTGAAGGCCAGTAATATTCTGGAAAGTTGAACATGTGTTGAAATCCAACAAACAGTTGAGTTTTCACGCGATAAAACATCATCTCCAACTATCGTATAACAGACGTGTTAAAATCACTGTTAAAATAACAATTCCGAACATTTTTCATACTCGCGGACGCGTAACAATAACAAATACATATATTTACCTCGCCGTATTGCTTTTTCATTTGCTTACATAGTTGAATTGTAGTAACGGAAGTATTCCTAGAATTTTTTTTCAACAGTTAGTTCCTAAAAGTATCATCTTACCGTTCGGCGGACATACCTTGGTTCGGAAGAAAAGTAAAATATTTGCCTCGCATTCGGGAGGGCCCGAGTTCAATCCAGGACTCCTGCCATCTTGATTTCGGTTTCGCAGGTGGCTTTTCCAGGTGAATGCTGGGTTGGTTTATTAATAACAGCTCTGGCGAATCCTTCCCTTTTCCCTACTTGTACCTCTACCAATGTCTTATGCTATTCGAGGGCAAATTATTCCACAAATATAATAATTAATAAGTAATGTCTTTAAACATTTTTCTCTAAAATATTTTAACCGTGTGAAACACAACAAAAGTCCTGTTTTATGTTTTATGAGAACATTTTCTGAAATCCGACCGACGATTTTGAATGCTACCCTTAGAAGAGAATGTCTGAAAGTAAGTTGCCTAAATCACCGACAAAGTCCGTCTTACACGTGCGTGAAACACACTTTTATCAGACTCTGATACACTTTTAGTGAAACGAATGCCATAAAGGATGTAGTGTATTCCTCAAAGAAGGGCACTTTTAGACAGCTGTCGAGTGTCATTTCAGAAACGAAAGCCAAACGTGAAACCATGTACAGTATCTACACGAGCGAGTGAACGCGAAACGATAATAGCATATTTGGAACATTTCAGAATCGAACGCTGTTACACAACAGACCTCTACGAGAACTTTAAAAATAAGTTTTTAAGCCTTTTTTCTGCGGTACATTGCTGTAACAGATCTTCAAGTATCACATATGTTCACATGACAAATATGTAAACATTTTTTAATGTCTTGCGAAGAAAATCATTGGGAAGCTGCTAAAATTAGACTCTTCTAAATGTTATACAATCGAAAAAATTGTTTGCTATTTTGCCACGTGTGCATATAGGAGAGCTAAGAAAGCAGGTATGGTAGAATTGCTTCCTAGACATCCGTGGTAGCACTCCTAAACCTTTTTTATAAGACTGTCAACTTTACATACGAAAGTTACCAGACTTGTAACAACTGTAAATGTTTGCATGTTTACAATGAATAATTATGGTAACTGTCCCGTACTGTGTTTAGGTTAATTTCCTCCTAAACATATAGGAAGTATTTTACAGTGTATTTTATAAGATAAGCGTTTGTAGTTCTACAGTACGCATTTGCGAACTGAATTTCCACGGGCTGTAAATAGTAAGCGTAGGATAGTGACTGATGAGGAACATTAACTTTCGAAGAGCAAGTAGAGGCACGAGTATTTCGCGTATTAATCTGGCAACAGCGTAGACTTCTCAGACCTATACACACACTGGCCAAAGTCAAATATACATTGGCTTCTAACCGTAACATGCGTTACCACCATGACTTGTTTCCTTATTCATCACTGGCTTGCAGTCGTCAACGATGTGTTAGAACAGGTGTCGTATAATCACAGAAGGAGTAGTGAAGTATACAATACTGGCATTGAACCTGACCTAGAGTCAATACACGAAATAATCGTGCCTCTAAGTTTAAGACGTCGTGTGAGATGGTGTGTTTTGACGAGTAGTTGTCAGTACCAGAGACACCTCATCACAGCGAGTCATAGCGGAGACCATAGGGCAGCCATGAATCTCGAAGTACGACACGTTCTCCGGAGTTGTGTGACGTGTGTCGTTCTGTGGCATGTTCCACACATAGCAGAGGTATCTCTTCTGTGCAGGACTTTCATTGCGACACTCTGGCCGGCAGTAACGCCGTCGAGGAACGGCCTCACCGCCCGCTGCAGCCCTGAGCCTGATTCGCTTACAGCAGTCCATATTTCACTGCGCCACCCTCCCCGCGTACTGATAGTTACTGCTGGCCGGGGGTTGGGGGTGAGGTCCACGGGGGTTGTTGTAATGGTGCTTTCCTCCGCTCACAAGGGGTTTGTACAAGGATTAGCCATCCATTCACTGAAAATTGACTAGAAAATTGACAGCCCCTTCCTCCCTTTCCTCGTGCGTTATCCCCTGTTAAGCTCCCTCTTTATGCTCCCCTGGCTTTATAGACACTCATAACGCTGCCCCTTCCATGCCCTGGTGGGGTGAGCCCTGTCGCCGAGAGAGAGGGAGAGAGAGAGAGAGAGAGGAAGGGAGAGATGCGCCCTGACGCTTCGGCCGTAGCGTCGTCGCCACTTCAACCCCTTTAGTAGCCGAGAAGAGAGGACACTTTACACCGCCCTCCTAGGATCACCCCACCACCCACACTCCATCCTTCTATACGGCGAATGTCTCGGCGACAAACTGGCAGCTCAACCCTCTCACATACTCCTCATGATGACTGTTGCTAACTACGGTTCACGCTCAATTTTATCATGCAGAGCTGTCTGCAATATGCAGGGCATATACAGCCTGCTGACATTAATACCTCGGTCCCTATTTTTACAATTTCAGTAAGTTTTATTTTTTAAATCCTTAAAGGGATCTGATATCACAAAACCGTTACATAGAAATGTTGGAAATAGTTTGTACTATATAGTCTAAATTTTTTTCAAAACATGTGTTTTTATAATTTTAGCTAGTTATTGACTGCAAGAAAATTAAATTCAGTCAGTAATTATTAAAAAATAAAATAACTTATGTTTAGATAATGTTATGCTACACTGTAAAAACTATTTCCAAAAATTGTTATACAACGGTTTTGCGATATCAGCTCCCTTTCAGGAATTAAAAAACTAAACTCGCAAAAACAGCATAAATAGGATAAATAGGAAGCCGTGATCTTAAGAGCGAGTATTAGATAATATTATTTTAGTTCTCGAGCCATCACATTTATTTAAGTTGTATTGTCAAAATTTTCTCTTTAACAAGACATGGGATGAATTCTTGATCAACTGTTTGACAAATAATAACGTAATATTAAATTAATTTACCTTGCAGAATCATAGCATGGGAATAATAGGTTAACTTTAAGGAATTATTACAACTCCAATATGGGACGAGCATATAACACTATTATGATCCCCGAAATTCGTTACAAAAATCTTCTATGCCTCAAAATTGCCACATTACCAAAACTATTTTAAAACAGAAGTTATTGCAGAATAAATAAATATGTATATAGTTTATCATATAGCTCTCCCACTCAACGTCTGACTTCTTCCACCACATTAAATTATTTTTAATTTTCCTTCGTTTGAAACTCTGTGGAAATAAATGGCTGTGATAGCAATTATTTTCTTTGCGCCGCTGCTGAGGCATGATGCTTAACAACTGAAATTTCTATGTATAGCTATGCCTTTGTAAGTAAACATATGTTATATACGTGAACGATTTATTTAATTTATTTAAATTAAGGGGGATCCGTACTTGCCATACTTGAATTCCTAAATTTTCGCTGCAAGTTGCGTACAATAGGATTAATTAAAATTTCCTGTGTGATATATCAAAGATACCACCTGCATAAGTGTTTCCAAATTGTCCCACCTTTCACTACCTTCCTTAGTTCTTGACAAGTAATATTTCGGAAGAAGAAAGAAATTTATTTTCTACGGATGGTCACAGGTATAGTATAAGCAATAGTAGTCTAGCAATGCCAACTGTATGCAATGTAAGAGACTGTTCTATTTTAATTGACGAAGCATAAAACAATACAGAAAATCTGTAGCTCAATTTAAATGCAGAAGTTCCATTATTACAAGATGCCGGATACTGAGCCCCTTATCTGTATGTTCATATTACAACTGCAATACATGTACTAACACGTAAGGTAAACGTAAACTTACCTACCTAATAATCCAAAACTTAAAATTTGTCCTTCTCGGAATTAATTTTAAGCAAAAACCCAAAAAGGTTAACATCGATGATAAAACCGTAGCTAAAAGACGCTACCTACCTGTAGATATTTTCAACCGTTGAGTCAGAATTGAAGAAGTAATAAGGGCAACACCGTTACGTGCAGTGTTTCCATCGTATCGCCCGAACTATGGGACTTTAGGTGATAACCAACGTATTATTTCGTTGGAAAATCTGTACTGAAACTCTTTGAAAGACACTCGAGTAGTTTTGTATTAATATTATATTACGAAACAAACTGTGCTAGTATAAGCCGTTTCCACAGATGCCAAAACGATCGGAGACAAAGTGTTTAAAGTTTTCTATATTTTGGAAATTCTAATGAACATTCCTCAGATTTTTTCTCGTAAGAAAGTAAATTGGAAATTCGTTCCGAAGTTATGCAAAACATTCGGGTATATTTAACCCACGATGCAACGCGGTTTACCATTCTGGTAGGCCAGTTCCTTAACCATTTCAGTAAAGAATAAAAAATGTCAACCCGCAGAAACCCTGAAATTGCTACTTACACTATGCAGGAACCAAACATATAACTATAGTCACCTGTTCTCAAAATAATGTAGACTGAGGCAGTGTCTAGTGTGAAACTATAGTCAGTTCTAGAGGTAGCCAAGATTTAACCTAATTCTAACAATGCCTTGCTGGTTTTACGTAGCTTCGTCCTCACTCTGAAGTATCCAGATATATATCTATAGTCTCCTGCTCTCACAACAATGCTGGTGGTGTCTAGTGTGTGACTATTGTAGTCTATAGAGCTAATCATTTTTGAACATGAGTTCTAGCAACACCAAACACATTCTGCATAGTTTCGTCCTCGCTTTGCATGACTCAGATATATAAATACAGTCATCGGCTATAACGTCCACTGAGAGAAAGAATTGTTTCCTTATACTAAATATATTTGTTTGAGTGATGTTTGCTTCAGCTAAACAATATTTTGTTGGTAAGATCAAGCTTGGAGTCCTCCAAACAAATGTAATTATTTCCCTCGACCAAATTATTCATTTAAACTCACTTTGTTTGTGCCAAACGTATATTTGGTTACTATAGGACGTCGAATAAATATTTTGTGTAAACAAACAACATGTTACAACTTGTCAACAAAATAATATTGTTAGTTACGACTGATGTATTTTGAACCAACAATATTTTTCGATGGACTAAATGATTTGGTGCCGAAACTAAATCCATTTGGTTGACTTACGGAAGGTGGCAGACTGGCGTACGTAAGCGATAAGATGGCGAACACTGTATACCTCAACTTTCAAAATATAAGCTTGTGCGACAAGTAGGGGGTCCAAACTGTTAATCAGCATAATTAAAGTATCTTAATTTTAGCTATTAAAATTTCAAAGTGGTTAACTCAATCGATCACAAAAGAAAATGCTGTAAACTTGAAAAACACCGCAGCTGCACGTCTCGTTCTTTGTGCTGCGATGCACGGCAATAACATGGTAATATTATTTGACGTCGTTTACCTTTTCGTAGGCGGAAGACAAACATGTTTGAAGATAAAGCAGTACAATAGTAATTTAATACTACGCCTAACTATTTCCATACAAATAGCAATCGCTATGTCGCAGAAGCACTCGTAGCTCAGTTGGAGTCCGGCCACTTGGCTCAGTGGGTAGCGCTCCTGGTTGCTGGGTCAAGGGTCCCGGGTTCGATTCCCGGACGGGGAGGTGACATGTACAGTCACTTCCTCGGGTTCAGGACTGGGTGTTTGTGTTCGTCTTGTCTGGGTGCCACACGTAACATACAATTACGACAATTACATGAAAACAACATGGCTGGGAATTACATTGATTAGCCAACTTAAAGGGGGGGATGTTTGGTGCAGTGGTGAGGCGATAATAAACAATTAAAGCAAGTACCGACCGTTTTTTAGGTCTTAAAATTTCAGAAATGTTTTAAGTTTATAAAAAGTAATTTGTTTTAGTTCTTAAAATATTGCATGTGCATTTGATATGTCCAACGAAATATTTTTACGGTCATCTAAATATTTGGTACTGCTAACAAAATACAGCTATTTGCCTCAAACAAATCGAGGGAACAAAATAATTTGATACGAGCAAACAAATATTTCTTTGCCCCTATACAAACAAATGATTTGGTTGATTCAAACAAATTTTGTTTGGACCAACAAAATTTTTTTCTCAGTGTCGTTGTATACGGTAGAAGAGTTTACTTTGTGACGATTCTGGAACAACTTGCCTTTCGACCTGCTTGTGACTATATTATATATACTGAAAGAGGGCATCAAAACAAATACTGTTGTTAATGTCGTATTTCCTTAATGATAGTTGATCTAGTTGAACCGATAGTGACGTGCGAATATTTGGCTATACTCTTATATAATTATGAGTGGATCATTATTTCATTTCTGATAACATTTAGGTGTGATATCAGAAGGTATGTTGAAATTTTTAGTTTGTTGTTTTCTTTAGTGGTTTAAATCCTCTAAAGTACAAGCAGAACAGAAACAGGGTACCAAATAAATTCAGTGAAAACAAACTTTGGTGTGCTGTGCGTGTGCCCGTGAATGTTTCTGCAAAAAAAAAATATATTAAACTATTGAATTAGTCTGTTTGAAAGTATTATGTAGTGTGTTTTTGCGTGAAGTCGATTTCTCAAGTAATAATAACTAAACTGTCTAAAGTAATTGTTTATTGAGTGAACATCTTTCGTTACCAAATGGAAACTAAAACCTAAGTCTTTGAAGTTTGCTAAACATTATTTTTAACAAATGTTTGAACTTTATAGTATTGCAGAACAGTTATTATTTAAATTTATGGCACATTCTTTCAACTATTATTTTATTATATCTTTTATAACATCTGTCTTCTCCATCTATACCTACACAAGTTCAGTCACACTAACATGTCACATTTGTTATTTAACCTTCCTATACATTTTCCTCTGTATTTTACATGGTACAAGAATACTGCCATCTAAAAAACTGTTTGAAATGTATTTTAAAATCCTAAAAATAGTGTTAAGCTTGCTGTACTAAAGCTAGGAACCTACATTACTAATGTTGCATTTAATACATTCTTAGTTTAAATAATTATTAAATTTAAAAAAAATTGAAAAATAAAATTCAGATACATACATATAGTAACAGTCACTGTATCTACCAGTAGGGACCATAAAGAAAGCTAGGCAAGTCAACACAGGTGTAAATACATGATTACAAAGGAAAAAAAATACTCTAAGAAAATAGAACTTTAATTTATAACATCCATATAAATAACAATTAAGTGCTTAGTGAACATAGCAAAAACAAACGCTGTAGAGATATCTAAATGACTTTAAAAGCTGAAGGCATAAATATTAAACCTACGTGCAAACAAGTTATGTGGCAAATCAATCTTTAAAGAAATATGAAACGTGTGGGATAACATTAAAAAATACACCTTCAATCAATTTACGTTAGACCCCAACACCATGGCTCGGAAACAAACAATACTTAACCGGCCATACTGATACACCAACAGAGTAAACATAAATTACAACCAGACTAAGCTGGAAATATTAAAGTTGTTAAATCGCCACATACCTTGTCTGCACGTACACAGTTGAAAAATAACAGGGACGTTCCCACCTGATCGTCTGACGAGAAAATGCGTTACGAGTAGGCGGCGGCACTGCCTTAAATAACATCATAACGGGGGGCGTTCCCAACCTGGTAACAGCCGAGGACAGTTCAATTTCGCCCAATCACATTCTACTCGGGGGCAACTGTAGTACACGGGAACAGCGAAACAGTTTTTAACTGAGGCCTAGGTTAGACTTTTTCCATCTGACGTCATCACACGATGGAACCAAAGTTAATAAACGTTTTTAATCACCAACACTGCAATTTCTTGACACCAAACACGTAACGTGCGTACGCCACGTTACAATCTATAAATATCATTAGACTACGATCAATGATTACAGTGTAGATCGACAGTCTATATAAGGGCCATACAACACACACTAAAATATAATCTGTGTATATTCAGTGGTTCCTGAACAAAAGAGTCATGCATTTGTACCTAATATCATTTATACGAAACCAGCTACCACTTTACCTTAAAAAGTTTTATAGTGAATTAAGTGTCACGTACTTTCCGATGGAAGACTAGTATTTTATCATTACCTTAATATGTGTCTGTCAATGTGTGGGCGTGTATGTGTCTGCGTTTGTGTCTTTGTGTGTGTTGGTGTGTATATATTGCAGTGTGTGTATGTGTGTCTCCCACAGGGAATTTTTAATCCGTGTACTGTATATCATCATACTTGGTACTAATAAAACACTTAGATGTGACTTGGCTTTCATGTAATTTGTCCATGCAGTGTTCAGATTATCAAAATAAATTCGTTGCCACTGCAACAGGTTTCATCATAAGAAATATCTACGAAACAATTTTTTAAGAGTTTCATCGAACACAGTACACATGTAGTACTTGGTAAGATGAACTTAATTTTTGTGCGTTTTGTTCGTTACTTGTTTACTTTCAAACATTCCATTCCATTTATAGCTAATATGATTCATCATAGGAACTGTTTTTCAGAATTTCATTAAACGTTCTATACATCTAGTACTTAAGTTCTGTTGTCTTGTGTTGATGCTGAAATTATACATTCTAGATGGAAGATACTTGAATACTTTTTATCATTCGAGATATCTGCAAAACCATTTTGTAGAATGTCATAAATATAGGCTTATAGCAGCTACTTAGTAAGGTTATTTTTTTCTAGTAAGTATTCAGTTCATACCGTGTTCTTAATTTCTAAATTGTGGATTTTTTAAAACTCTTCGATCGTTTAACGCTTTTAGGACCACGTGCAAACATGTGTGTATGTTCCTCGTGTATCTACCAAGGATGGACTGGAGGCCAGGATACATACTGCATTCCAGGCCATCAAAAACACGCCTGCTATCTTCGACGTTGTGCGACACAACATGTTGCAGCGCTGCACTGCACGTATCGCATGCGGTGGTGAACATTTACAGCAACAGATGTAATTACCATTTCCAGAATTAACTTGATTGCAGACATTCATATACATGTATATTTGTTCAAACCTGACGTCACCTTTCCTGCCATTTTTCCTACTACCCTTGTTCATTCTTATCCCCATTTTTTTCCTCTTATCTACTAGTGATATCAATCTGTGACACTTACCCGCAATTTCACCGGCTATGTATATGTATATACATATATGCATACACAGAGAGAGAGAGAGAGAGAGAGAGAGAGAGAGAGAGTTGTCTGATACCGTCGTAAATATATGTTGATTCAAAACGATACGTTTTTATTTCTAACTTGTTTGATTACACTTTTCCAGTTTTAGTCTATAATGTGTTTTCATAAGGACATTAGGATCATGTGTTTACTTTTATTACTTTCACACTTAACACAAATATTTCAAACGAACCTTTAAAAAAATTATATAGTCCTGCATTTAGTAAATTGTTAAATTATGTATTTAATTTATGATTTAATGAAACGAAAGTAAAATTCATTGTTTTTTTTCTAGTTCTGCAGTAATGCCTCTATATTTTACGGCCAAATATATCTTTGATAAATAACGGTTGACAAGGTTGACATACGAATACTTCCAATATACCAGATGATTCCAAACTGTGCGTACCAACTTGGGGTGGTTATTCTTGACGAAAGAATGAGACGAAAATATGAGTATACTCTCTTCCTGAAAGTAATTTTTAAAGGAGTGGCTCGATGCTAAAAACTACAGTTTCAAGAGAGAGAGAGAGAGAGAGAGAAGGGGGGGGGAGAGAAATTTTTGTCAGTGCTTGACAGCGAGGTCTTTAGCTACTGCAGTTTCGAAATTGATTGAGTTTATATAGTAGGAACGTCATATAATTAAGCAATAATAAATCTGTAAATATGGTGTAACGAAACAGAGATCTTGCATATGTGAAAAAGTTGTCATCATGATAACTCTTGCATATGTGAAAAAGTTGTCATCATGATAACTGGAGAATGCCACATTGATTGTGAGCAGAAAATTGTGAACAGTAAGCAATGGACGACTTTAGGTACACGCCCTCTGACGTCACACCGCAAGGGAAGAGTACTGTGGGAAACAAAGCTTGCTGATTTGTTGGTTGGTGATGGGAGAAACCAAAACATTTTGTGCACTTACAGGCTTGCACGTAAGTGTAAAAATTGTTAGTTTAATTTTGTGGTTATGATACGCACATGCATAAGATCACTGTTTACCTGAAAAGCGGCAAATTTCAAACAAATAATCAATTTTCTTTACATGCATCTTATCCGAGACACGTGAAGCCAAACACCTGTATGAAGGTTAAGTTCAGTTACAATATCCATGGAGATAGGAATTGTATCCCACACCAGACTGAAGCTCCGCCTCATTTCAAGTCGTCCATTGGTTGATATATGTATAAATCCAGCGTTTCATGATGAAGAATAAACGGTGACTTGTAGGAATTATCTAATGTAAACAATTCACCTGAAACACGATTGCGACTTGGCAATGCCCGTCTTGATGCCCGTGGTAGGACCGTTGTGACAGTCATCAATTATTTTCATACGGCCGGCATTTTTAAATGTGTACACGGCGTGAGCAAGAAAACATAACAGAGAAATCAAATTAAATATGTATGAAGTGAAATAAAAATCGGGAAAATTTAAATTTCTATAAGTATAGTAGGCTAACGCGCTGAAATTTACTTTTTTTTTCTCATTTGCTGCAGGGATTCGTTAGTGATGCGAGCGTGCTACTGATATCAGCAATATTTAAAGTTAATGGGTCTAGACGCAGGCGTTTAAAACATCGGTTTTTATTGCAGGAAACTACAACTTAAAAAGTAACATTAAAAATAAAAAATACGTTAAAAATGTTAGACCATCCTTATGTTTCTAAACAGGTGAATAAATTGGCCGCCTGGATGAACGTATTTCCGTTTCCATGACCCAGAAGTGCTGGAAGCTATAAGGACGACGCAGTACGCCCATCACACTTCTCATAGCCTCTAGGCGCAATACACTTAACTGGCGTGCCGTATTCTCTCGCCGACAACTAGTTCTATGAGACAGTCAGTGGTGATCCTATAATTTTATAACGTAATAATTAAGATTTTGATGTATTGTATACAGATGCATTTTGAAATATTCTATGCCAATATTTTCAAATCTAAAAAAATACAACAAAATCACCCATCTTCGAAATTTTCACACGCGTAAAAAATTAACTTTAGAAATGCACTGAGGGTCAGAAATTAGTATGCACGTGTGTAACGATCTTTGAATGTTTTTCCTAAGCAGACGTCACGCGTCCTGAGAAGTTTTCGAATAATATTGTAACGGCTGAACAGACAGAGCACACAGCTACTCAACCATAGCGTGCCACTATTTGTGACTAGCTAGAAACAGAACTAGTAGCTTATATTGATGCCTAGGATTTGCGCCTGGAATACTGTCATAGGTAACTGTTGTAGTATTATTATTTAGTATTAATATGTGTGGAGACGCAAACAAATTAACTGTCATGAAACATAGCCAAATACACGACAAATACCAAATATTCCCTTTTATTAAAAAAACTATGAAAGTAACGAAACATACTCAAAATTAGGTGCTATTCCACGCATAAAAAACTAAGCGACTTTTGAAATAAATTCTCCCAACATGGCACAAAACATATCGCTATATCTCCACTTCTCTCAAATATCCTCACTTCACATAAAATGTTATACACTTTCCTCGGCTTAGTTCAATCAGCATGAGCAAGTATGCTTTTACACTCATACCATTGGTTAGACTTAAAGAGTTCCCAGTCTGTACAGTAACTCCACAAAAATAAAATTTTACAAGAATACAACTGTTTCAAACTCGTTGAAGAGCCATGGAAATTATCAAAATTCAGAGTTCAAAATTTAGTCAACATTTGTCCACAATTTATAGCAAAACCAAAATTGACTTCCAATAAATAATTAGCATGATAAGAGGCTCGTGAGCAACGGCTTACGTGATTCCCACGCTGTCTTGTAGTTCACTAAAAAAATAGTTAAATGATAGCAAAATTTGTGCCTGTTCTAAAACGGTAATACTTGTTATACGTTATTCATTAACCTAAACTAGCTCCCAAGAGTCCCTACCCTTAAGATGGCAGCAGTAACAGACGTCATCTTAATTGCCTGCCGCTTACATCTTATCAGGATGGGAGTCAAGCCAAGAAGATCATGGCTGATGTCGGTGATAGCGTCAGTTCAAACAAACGCCTCATAGAAAAAAGAATGTCTATTACTTAGCGAAAATAATTCAGCATGGTAAGTTATTCATAAATATTCCAAAATATTGATATACTGCTGAATATCTCAGTAAGCAGTAAAATCACTCGTTCAAAATACAGTGGATAAGAAAATAATAATTATTCTAAATTAAAATAACTGGCTTACACATTAATTAGGACCTTTAAAATTGAATAAAATTACGAATAATAATCTAGTGTCTTCCATCACAAACAATTACCACAAGCAAAACGTATTAATTCACTCAGTTTCACTTAAAGTTCCAGGGAAGCATTAAACACACGATAACAGATAACTATAATTCCATTACAATACAGAATCAATTTTTGCAACAACGCACATATGCTCCACAAATTCCTGAACAAAACTGCGAAATATATTGCTGGTATGCGTTGGAAACAGCACGTAAAATCCAGTGACAAAAAATCTGTGTTAAGCTTTACGGAATTATTTTATGAACTTAGTAGTGTGGAAATATGTCTTATACGAAGTCTGTTTCACTCATGTTATCTAGCAAAATTAATTATAAATGTTTTTCTAGTTTAAAAATCTTGTCTGTTAATGTCGCTGCGCGGTAAATTATAAACTTGAAACTGTTTCATATTATAATTCTGGTTAGGGCAGCAAAACTAAATATTTGACAGAATGAGAGAATCTGTTACCGTTCGATGCGTTTTACTAATTATGTACCAGTTTCACTGAAGATTTTATGTGTCTAAAATCTGTAAACAATTTAGTTTGCTTTAGGTCTTGTAGTTTTCTAGTCTATAATATCGGGTCCGGACCGCAAACGTAGCCTTAACGACACTATGCGCGGAAAAAATTCCTAATTTTACGATTGTACCAAACACTGCCCAACTCTTACACATTACATTAATAGTAATATCCCAAAATAAAATATTTTTACGCTGTTCAAGCGTGTGTCAAAGTACTGAATTGACTATTTCCGCTACTTAGGCCTACTTCATAAAACATGAATTTTTTCAATTAATGTATTAGTGATATTTTATCTTGCACGCATCCTTACACATTGAAAGATATTTTTACCAAACATTTGTTTGGAAATGACGTAATAAGTATTTAGGCCTACTTGAGGTAACAAATTCTTTTAATATCAGAAGAAAATACCAAAGTAACAAACCTACCTGATTTTGATGACCCAGCAATATATGAACTTTATTTCACAAAGTACTTACGCATGACAATATAGAAATATAATAATTTGTTTGGAAGTACATAAATGAATATTACGTTGCACAGAACAACCCTTAATGTTTATGCACTTCGTAGTTTGTAATCACGCCTAGAAAGTTATTTTGAGACCATTATCCATATTATTCCATTTGTTAGTGTATTTGTTGATGCATCATTCAAGTACGAACCATTTCGATAAAAAAAATTCTACTGAAAACAAAACATAAATAGGAATGTTTCTTATAAAGCATTTGCGTAAAAGTTATGCATTTTATGTACCATAATAAAATATGTCAATAACCATTTTCAGTCTTAACCGTGCATGATTGTCAGTAAGCTTGCGAGAGTTTTGGGTTCAATTATCGGTTATAATTCGCATTTTTTAAATGGTTCGTCACAAAAATCTTACCACAGACAGTTTAATATTTACACTGACCAAATATTACAATTTGGCAATTAAATAAACACAAAAAAGTTCACCACAAATGCACAAATTATTTGGTTGCCACAAGCAAATATGGTTTAGTTCTACTAAACCTTTCTCTCAAGACAGTAATTAGCACTCGAACAGTTTGCGACCTACAATGTTTCATAAACTACACAAATTTTGGCCCCAGGAGTTTTTAAAATAATTTTCATGGTGGCCTGATAAATTGTGTATTTCCCAATGGCATAAGTGGCTGATAGACTTTCAAAGCTTACATATTTTACCTTACGTACCCTCGAAATCTGCTTGCAAAAAATGTATCGTTAATTGGGCAGTTCAAGTGGCGTAGGTGCACAAAGAAAACTGCGAATCGTTAATACATTTTTTATAAAGCGAAACCGATAGTAACTTGATTAAAATACTATTCGTCGTTTAAATACAATACAGAACTTGTAAAAATTTGTTTCGTCGATATGACAAAATATGTGTATTCGTTCGACTTAATTCTTTCTTGAACCAAATGAATTTCCCTTATATTTAAGTATTTACTTGAGTCAACACTAACGTGTTTGTTTTGTCATCCAGAAGGGTGGACGAAATATTGTATGTTCCAGAACTTTTACTTAGTTTGGTTGTAATTATGTATGGGTACAGTCTCACTAGAATACAAACGTAATTTTGAGAAATACCTTTAACGACTTTGTTATCAAAATTATGTAACCCAACGAAGAGCTACTACTACTCATTCAAAACCCCATAAAATTAAATTATTTTTCTAGCTCTTCGATTGTCTCGGCTTCCAGACTCTGGAATGAGTTGAACTAGAACATTAATGACGAAGACTATATAAATATCAATAACTTCAGTATCAATTCATTAGAAGCTGTTGCAGTGCTTGCTACTATGCCAGTACGGTCTCCGAAGCTGAAATCTTGAATGAATGCTTGTACGAATGTACGTATGATAGAACTTAGCTTTAATTGTTTCATTCTATTTTAGGTAATTTTAAAGTTTATAGCTGTAATTCAATATTCAAGGGCCTATTCAGCGTTGCTGTTTCCGGTTGTAAACATGTGCTCCTGTTAATGTAGGCCTAATACGTATTACATAACTACATATTTAGTATATGCTTAGGGCCTAGGCCTATTTGACTTCTCTTACACTGGACTATACATTACAACTGCGGATTTTTATACTTAAGAGTGCGTGTAGATAAATAAACGCTGAAAACATCAATTAATTTCTACGCTTTTTTCGAAGTCAATATGGATAAAATAATCAATGACAATCCTAGAAAATGGAATTCGCCAACTTTATGAGTAAATATTTATCCAGAATTACTAATTAGTTACGCGTGATCTCTTGCGCCGCAGTTAAATGCACGAGGTTCCGGCGTCAGAGATTGTGCCTCAGAAGTTCGTAACACTGGAAACAATTTTGTTTAAAACGTTGACTTATTCTATTGTCTAGGATTGCTATTGTTTAATTTTCGCAAATTAACTTCAAGAAACCTACAGTTATAGATTAATGCTTTTTGCGTTGAATTATGTACCACGCCCTCTTAAGACACAAAAATCTCCAGTTAAACTGGAAAATATTCAGTAAGACTTTCTAGATGGGAACAGATTCTCACGTTCTGCCAAATATTTCGTTTTGTTTGCCGAGCCAGAATCACGTATATAAACGACTTTAAAGCTATATTTTACCTGCAGCGACATGGAATGTCAAACCATTTTAATTAATTATGTCACAAATAAAATAATATATTCTATCACGGCCGTGAATTTTAGTGTTGCTGTACTTGTAGCTAGAGCGCTTCTTGGAACCAGTAACCAATGTTCTGCTTGCTAGGTAGCTAACAACCAATCATAAAACAGAAGTGTAGAACTGACCATGGATCTATAGAGTCCGGTAATTTTCGTGAAAAGAATTTTGCAGCACTTTGTTTCAGTGCCTTACGTGCGCACCTGCATCTTTGCTATGTGGTCAGTGATTGGACCCCGTAACACCCAGCGTGTGGAGGTTAAACCCGCAAATCACAGACGTGATGTGTGACAGTTATCCGTGTACTGATTGGCACAGTCAAATGAATAACGACTCTGCAGAAAAACACTCTGTCAATAGCCATGAAGTTGACCTGCAGGTGTGCACGTAAGACACTGAAACAAAGTGGGGCAAAAATCTTTTCGCGAAAACTACCGGGCCCTATGGATCTATAGAACCATTGATAAGTCACTTGACTACATCAGGCACTGGTAACTGGTCGTGTACAGTGCTGGTCATAAGCTTCCTTCATGTGCAACACGTCCACGATCTTGGACACACAGACTGAACGGGTTAAATAGCAGAAAATAAATAATTCCTTATGCTCTATGAGACAGGTGAAACATAAATATCAGAAATATTTTTACACCAATAAGTTCAAAGAGATAAGTTTGAGATGAATAAGTAAATCGTAAAACCGAACTTCTTCTTTGTTACATGCAATTACACATAGTTTCCACCGCAAATTAGCATGACAATTTTATAATTTTGATAATTTTGTTTTATTTGTCTAGGGTTTTGAAGACCATTTCTAGCATTGCGCTTAAAATGCAGGCCACTTTCCTGACGCATAACAAGAATTGGCAAGACGATGTAATTATTATTATTATTTATAATTGGGGACCTGAACTCTAAACCATACTAACTGCAAAATGTGTGACATATTACTAATAAATAATATCTTTTTCGTGTGCATTTGTATCTATCTTAAATATGTAACTAATTAAAATACAGTAATTTACCTCCAGTAAGTATAATATTTCAGATAGAAATAAATGCACAAAGTAAAGAATTGTTTTTTTTTTGCTATTTCTTAAATCTGGGAGTTATCATTGTTTGCAGTTCGGGTCCTCAATTACAAGCTCCACTACAGTGATTCAGAGCAGATAGGCCGGTGTTGCGCGCCAGGAGGAATTCACTTGCGAGCGTGCATGTGTTAACACGTGATGCCCTGGCAGTCGGGCAGTGTCGGTCTGGAAAAGAGATAGGGTAGGTGGGTGGGGGAAGGGTGGCCGGGGAGTCACTGAGTCTTGTCAGGCGCGGGGGGGGGGGAGACTAGAGATCGGACATGAGGGGTCCGCATTGTTGCAGTAATTTGATGATGCTCGTGTCCCACTGGAAAACTGCCCCCCCCCCCTCCTCGCAGTCCCATGATGCACCGCTGGGATAATCAAGGGGCTTACGCGGCCGAAGGGTTGGAGAGGGGCGGCCGGTAATCGACAGTTAATACTTGCGAGCGACAACAATAACACGGAGGAAAAATGTATAGAAGGCAAGGGGAGGGGAGGGAGAGATCAGCGACAGTAACAGAACCCACAATCCGATTGTTATAATAAGCATCCGAAGGAAGGAGGCTTGTCTGTAGGCAGGGTAAGGCAAACACCAGTATATATCAGATTGGCGGGGAGTTCCTAGTATTATGTATTGCTAGTAATTTCCGAATTCGTTTTTTATCGTGACCATTACTAACCAAAATACAAATTTAATTTAATTATTCTCCCCCCCCCCTCAAGATTTTGACTTTGCGTTTTTCTCATTTCCGTTAAAAGTGGGTATTTTTAGGACAAAAATGTACCTAGTTTCTTTATTTCGCCGTCAGAAACTAAATGTTAAGGCGCCCGCCTACCTGCCTTGTAGCCAGCGGTGCAGCGTGCTAGCAGAACGCCTTTATCTAAGAAACTACTAAACGTGTTTCTAATGTGTGGATTAACGAAAAGAACAAACACTTCAAACGACCTCGGAGCAGTAGTTTTAAAATAACACGTTAATTAGAAAGACCATTCCAGAGCACCTCAGAATGACTAAAAACAGCTTTTTCAATCTATTATATCTAAACAACTACTGAAGGGATTCTTATGAAACTACAATAGAAAGGTGTACTGGACTTTACTTAAAACTTTCCACCAATAAAAAGTTGGGGTCGCCACTGAAAGTGTCAATCAGGCGGGTTACCTACGATACCACTGCACGCCGTTTCAGTGTCTTGCTGTAGAGGCGATACCGTGCCAGATGAGCCGGTCAACATCGCCCTTGGAGTCGTGCCTCGCTCACGCTAACAGACGGCCACCAGGCGGGTGCCTTAAACGTATGGACTTAGGAAAATTTAAAGTTGTAAGTTGTCATACTTTCCTCAGCGCCTTTAAAATATGTACAGATGTTGAGGTCATGAATATCGATATAAGATTATGCGTGTTATATATATATATATATATATATATATATATATATATATATATATATATATATATATATATATGTGTGTGTGTGTGTGTGTGTGTGTGTGTGTGTGTGTGTGCTGTCAAACGCTTGTAGCGTCTGTTTTAGTCACCTATGTGGCAAACTGAAACATAAATCACGGACTAACGCGAAAAATTTTCCAATGAGAAACACATTGGTGTGACAATTACATATATTACATTTGGTTTGTGTCCTTATAGCAGGAAGGCCGCGGAGGTCAAGAGGTCGCACGTGGGAATCGAGCCGGACGATGCCGATGGTCAGTAGGTTTTCTCGGGGATCTCCGGTTTCCCCCGCCTGTTCATTCCGGCACTGCTCCATACTCACATCATATCATTTCTTATCAGCGGCAAAGACTTCGATGTTAAGCGCTGACCAAAAATCTCTTCACTTCACTATATGCTCGATTTGTAATCTGTGAAAACCGCTGGAATATTAGCGTACTCACCCAAGTGGCGCAGACTGGACTCGGATTGAATTGGGCAAGGGTTCCAGTCCCGCCCCGACCATACTGATAACTAGGGACCATTGTTTTCCGCGAAAAGAATTTTGCCTCACTTTGTTTCCGTGCCTTACGTGCACATCTGCAGTTCTGCTTCGTGGTCAGTGATGGGATCTTTTAACTGTCGCGAGTCTTGGGATTCTACCAGCAAATCACAGACATGTGGTGATGCAGGAAAGTTTTTGTAATTGGCTCAGTCAAATGAGATACGGCTCTTCACACAGACACGTTGCCAATAACCATGAAGCACAATTGTAGATGTGCACGCAAGGCATTGAAACAGACTGGGGCAAAATTCTTTTCGCGAAAAAAACAGGGTCCCTAGTGACAACTCATTCCCATGGGTTTCCGAAATCACCGTGGTCAGATATTTGAATGGTTTTAAAATACGAGTCATTGCTGCTTACCTACCGCTTCTTCTGTCTGAGCTCCTTTTCATGTCTATAATGAATTAATTGTAGAAGAGACGTTAATTCTCAGTACTTCCCAAATACAAAAGTTACAAAGTTACACAAATACAAACAAATGTAAAGACATAAACGTCATTTAAGAAGGTTATCCAAGGGTAAGGAACCTAGTCCATGCACATATAAATTTGATGACCACAATATTTTCGTGCTCACAACAAATTTTTTTGTAGTGAGCACAAGATATATTTCGCAATGTGAATACCAACAAAATATTTTATATTTGCCAGACCCAAAAACGAAATGTTTGGTACCAAATGAAAGTACAAGAAACCATTTCCATCAGTGATTTCCTACGACATGGGGAAACAAAAAATGCAATCTGAACATCTCAAGTGAGTAGCTATAAAATGGCTACCATTTGAATACTGGTCTGAAGTGTTTCTGGAATCGACTGTGTCTCTGCTCCGATTGGCCCGATTTTGACCTTTTTTAAGTTAATGGTCTCGTATCATACGAAACGTTTTATTAAAAGGGCAATTTACGAAACTCTTCCATACTTTAAGTAAAATCCATACTATAATACTTGAGAACCTACCTGGCTTAGTCTAGAAAATTTAGGGCTAAGTGTTTAATTGTGTGGGGAGAGATATTCCAAGTTAAGTCCTGCAGGGTATATGCACACGATGCTAAGTAACACTGCGAAATTATGCATCGTGGACACCAACTCAAGTGCACTCAATTCATTTGTATATGTTATCTACTTTGTTTTTTAAATATTTTTTACAACAGGCTTCAGCCTCAAACGAAATACAGTTTCAAAATATTATTTGTCGGCTGAAGGTCCTTGTATATGTATGAAACAACCACATCAACGGACTAGCACTACTCCAAAAAAATTTACCATGGCCCTGGAAGGTTTCTGAAATGAAGAGAAGAAACTTGTGTGAGATCAGTTGTTAAGCTGCTTGACATTCATCAGGTGATCCCATTTGAAAACCCGACACAAGATATGATCACCAGAAAACGTAAGAAACGATCTACTTCATAGACAAGACTTGGGATTAACAGCCTACGATACATTTGTCGAAAACATGTTGAAATAAGGCATAAACTTTTACGAACATTTTAAAACAAATTAAACTTAAAACATTTAGCTGTATTCATAAGAAAAAGAAGGCTACACGAGGTAAATTGGGAACTGTACTAATGGCTGAACACTAGTTATTTTAAAGAATACTTATTCGTTGTAGTACAAGAACTTGATATGAAAGAAGTTCTGGAGCATACACATACGCCCCGCCCCATCCAAGGGACGTTTAGCTTTTTGTGACGTATTTCTGAACTGAACATATATGCTTTTGGACGACACAGAAAGAAGTTTAACGCAACTACAAGTCGGTAGTATTAAAACAAACCCATCTGCCGTTGTAGTTGATGATATAACAATATCACACGAGGTAACTGGCGAAAATCAAACATTTTCTGATATCTTATAGGTACTTCTGAAAACTACTTGGCAACATGATACAAATAGTGACTGCGTAGAAGTTGTTATCATTATACAGTCACATTACTCTTCCTATAAATATTCGCATATTTTTACAGTTCACAAGCTTTCCGCATCGACATCTGAATATAACAACTATTCCCTCGGTCCTCACAGAGAAGACCCTAAGTTCAAACAGCACTCACATTACCTCATATCACAAGTCTCCTATTCATTCGTTCTAGACTCATAACCTCTTCCATCTCTTTTTGCTAACCACAAGCCTATATTTTATACAGCTATGAAGTCATTCGTCTTACCATACATGGACAATTCGTTATAAAAGACCCTTAGTCTCTTCCCACAAGGGTGCATTGAGATTTATTAGTCAATGTTGATCACCATCACAATTTCAACATTAAATTTCACAATATTCACCACAGTTTATCAAAAGTGGAAGCTGAGATTCTAACTATTCTCGCCAAATACATTACAATATTTTGCCTTGAAATTATAACGAAATACAGTAGATAAATTCGCAATGAATGTTATATGTATTGGAGCGTAAAGTATATGTCAATTCTTAAAAACAACGTACTGCAAATATTAAAAATAATTAAAACACACGAACTGAGGAAAACATTTTTTTTCAGTTTTTAGATTTCAGAAGAGAAAACAAAAGAAAACACATAACATATCTAAGGAAAGAATACGTATAAACTTTATCAGTAATTATTTTTCCAGAGGGATGAATATCTGATGATCTATATTTAATATCAAAATTTCGTACATTTTATTGCGATGTACGGAATACCAATACTTTTGCTAAACATCCGCTTACATGTTTCTCAAAAATTACTTCCGATAGAGTAGTGGTTTTCAATATTTCCATATTAATTTTCCGAAAAATTCAAATTTCGTAGTAACGTTTGTGTAAAATTTTTGTGTCATTATACGTATTTTTTTAAGCCTTTCATTTGCCATTGCAAATAGAGCAAATTTACATAAAGAGATAAAACCGCTAGTTTAGGTCGATTGTATCATTGAAAGTAAATATTCTTAACGGAAAATAACTCTTGCTTCCTGAACCAAATACGAAACACAAAATCACATATTTTAATTCTTTAAAGAAAGTGTGGTTCAGTGAAGAAAAGATTTACCCCGGAGAACACAATATTAGGGTGAAATAAATTTCATGTTTTGTTATAAAGTGTATAAACCTACACATTGTTAACCCATATAAACCATTACGTTTAAGAACGCATTATTTAATGACTACAACTCGAAAGTTTTCGGGTTCATTTTAACGGAACCTCACATTAGCAAACATAACCCACATGGAATAATGCTAAACACAAACTCATAAACATAGATGTTGACACAGAAGTTCGCGTAAAATGTCATGCATTTGATACGGCATTCATGTAAGAAGCGTTCCTTTAAAACACGTTGCAATGCGTATGTTCATAAAATGGTTTAAACGCAGTGCACTGACCAACAGTTCTGGTTTGGTCAAGTCTCAAATACATGCTTAATGATTCAAAACAAATTCCTTTCTGCAACCAAATATAAACTTTGATTCCAACCAAATGTGAAACTCAATGGCAAGAGAATTAGAGCTGCAAAACGATATGATCTTAGAAAAAAATATTGAACTGGCTCTAAGGAAACATACTAAACAAATTTAGTTTATGTGTTGCCTACAGCGGAAAAAAGTTCTTACTCTAATCTATCGCAGTCTGACACCCGTGAGCTCAACATAAGAACTTTATTCATTGTGTCAGTCTGCAACAGGGAGATACTGTACGTTCCTCTTATTGGCTAACGTTTGACACTTAGGCTAGTATGGTAAAACAATGCCATGTTGAGAAAACCGCTCAAGTTGATTCTAGAATCATAATTCTTAAATGCTTCTAGCATCAGTGTTCACACAATATTTAGTCGGCATCATGACAAACATAAAACCATTTTTTTTTTCGGTTAAGATAGAAACATTTATTTGCTATACACAAACTTGCTAAAAGTATAAAACGTAAAAATGGAAAATAGTTTATCATTCTTAGACTTAACGTACAGCTTCTGCAATAACGAGCACTTAAAGTAAGGTGCTTAGGTTCCTACTACTTACTTCCATTATATATATATATATATATATATATATATATATATATATATATATATATATATATATATACACATACACACACACACATAATTTGCAGAGTTATAAAATGTCAACTTTTATTTCATAAAAATTAATTCAAATATCTTTTAATGTCTTGCGATTCATAAAATTCATGTCTTGATGATTCTCATCATAATGTATTTCGCCACTTCAGCACAATAAAAAACAAGAAATAAAACAAACACCCAAATTCACCGCTTGTAAGTATTTACTTTTTTTTCAGGGATGCGCTCGATTTCAAATAGTTTTGGCATCATATATTTCAGTTGCATGCCACCTGCTGAAAAGTTAAAGCAGCTAACTGGGCTGGCGCACGAACTGCGTGCAGCATGTTTAAAGTTACATTTATTTTGTCAGAGATCAGCAAACGTGCGTCCACAATAATTATCTACGAAAAAAAAAACCCACTTCTGGCTACTTGTGAATGTGACTTACAAGACATCACGCACATTGTAAACATTATTACAAAGCCCTCGAACTTGGCTAACATTGGCTTTTTCAGAGGTTGCTTCTCAAGATATATGTAACGGATTCGTCAAAACTAGAGGTCTACACTTACGTTTGACTTGACTACAGTTACGGGTTCAATAAAATGATAGGATCACTGTTTTTAAGTCGTACAGCAAAAACGTTTAGTCAGGAACACATCGCGTGCGTTCACGACTTTGGGCATAGAGGCGATATCACATGACATGTTCCGGCTGGCGTCGCTCGTAGCACCTCATGGATTTTCGCCTCACACACACAAACACTCCCTTCATCAGGCGGCCGCCTTAACAGAAGTGCGTCAAGCAAGTCACACCCGATGCCTACATTTCTGATATTTTCTTTCATAGTTATGAGTATATAGGATACGTGTCAGTTTCTTGAGCTGTGAAGATGAAATAAAAGAGTAGTTCACACATTCACGTTTCGAGGGTGTCAACAAATATCAGGTTCAGCAAACGTTGGACACTTGAATGAATTTCGCATGCAAATAAAAATGATAACTGGATTAAAATCGTTTAAATAATTTAATAAATTTCCTATCACACACATGCTATGGGTGGACAAGTGTTTTACAGCGATATGAATATTAAAAAGTGACGTCGAAATAGGGCGTCAATATAATTTAACAGGAAATTTAATTGGGAGGCTAAACAAATGCGAATAGTTTTAGCTGATTGAACAAGAAAATAGTAGTTAAAGGCATCCAGCACAAGTTGGTGTCAAAAATTATCATTAAATAATCAGTTGTTTTACTACACAAACGATAACGCATGTGTTTCAAATAGGCTACTGGTTGGATTTGGGGGCGGCCCGTAGGACAAGAATATACCTACCCGAATATATATATCGGCTGAAAGTGATTTCATAATTTTGTATAAACGTTTCAAACGAAATTGCTTTATATTAATTAAAATTATGCACCTCTGTTTGCTAAATTCTGTCAAACATAATTTTTACGTAAACTTGAGTTTTTAAAGAAGGGTTCTAAATAAACAATTTCAAAAACAAATATTGGTACAAAACAAAAGTCTGGTACCTTTAACTCATATTAAACTATGATTTAAAATCTAAAACATCAAATGTGCATCCCTTCACGTAACTTTTTATCTGCATGAAAATAAATGCACATGTAGATGTTATTTCAAAGTGCACATTCTGAAATATTAAATATTTTACACAAATTTAAGCCGTAGGATTGAGTTCCTTACTTTGTGCTACTATCAATGAAAGTTCTGGCGTGTGTTGTAAATAAACATAACGCAATGCATAAATGTATTCTTATTGTAATGAACCCGCAAACATGAGTTAAGGATGGCCAAGTGGGGGATAATAGTAATTTTATATTTGTATGAGATAGTGATAGTGTTGTAGATGTTACTTTGTTGTACATTTTCCTCTTACAAAATAAAATTACCTCAACCAGTTTTCCCATAACGGAATTTCAAAGACAACATTTGCACGTTTTTAGTTCTTATAAACCGCAAAAACCAATTAACATAATGAAATAAAAAGTTACATTGTAACTACATGTCACGGGATACTAGTTGATATGTTTTAAAATCCATTACAAAATATTTTTGTATTTAACAATAAAATTTTGAAATTTTACAATTTTTGCTTCTTTTATCGATTTTTTAAAAAATACTAAAATATTTTGTAGTTAATTTTAAAACATATCAATCAGTACCCCGTGAAATTTAGTTTTAGGGTGAATTTTTTTAATTTCATTGTGTTCATTGGTTTCTGCGGCTTATGAGAACTAAAAATGTGTAAATTTTGACTTTGAAGTGCCATTATGGGAAAACTGGCTGAGCTAAATTTTTTTCTAAACGTCTACAAAACTAAGACTATTTGATACAAATACAAAATTGCGAGTTTTCCTCCCTTGGACGCCCTTATGACTAGTAGGCCTTCGCAAGCAGGCAACCTGAGCAATCACATAGTTGCGTAACCAGATCAACCAAACAAAGAATTTATAAATATTTAACACTGAACACAATGTGACAGAGGAACTACACAGTACATATCATAAAAAGACAATATGGGAAATTGCAACGTTTTAGCATTGTTAAAGCGGGAGACGTTTTATAAATGGCGTGAACTGGAAACGCTAGCAAAATTCACATTCTTAGATCTCTATTTTCTATGGTGGTTATACATTTACGGACAACGTTTTTCTTAGGCTAATAGTATTAGAATGTGTTTATACATATTTTAAATTTTAACTTATAAAAATAATAACTAGAAGAGCTTAATATAAACTAAAACTACTCATAGAGCAATGTGCTACTGCAGAATCGGCGTGAACTGAAATTAAATTACCCGTATCCTTTTTTTCATCCTACTCTCCTATATTGTCCTTGTACAGTATTTGCTACACACTCCTACGAGGATACGGGTTGCAACCATAGACATAGATATAGGTAGACCCAGTATGCCGTAAAAACATTGAGGCAAACACATCTTCGCTCTCTAAACTGCTGATTGTGGCCTGTTTTCGCATGAACGCCATTTGAATTTGCTGCAGCGTGTTGTAAAAATGGTCCAGAAATGTGTTGTCTACGGCTGTAATGAAAAAGCAGTCACAGGGACACCAATAGTATTCAACAGGTATGCTTTTTTTTTTAATTTTAATACATATTATATATATTGCTTGAATTTGCTTCTTTCATTTTATGTTAAAAATCAAGCTCTGTGTGTATATTTGTACTTTTGTTATGCAGATAGTTATTTGCGTATAAAAGAACAACATATGGGCTATTTATGTATGCAAAATTTATTGTAATTTAGTTTTGAATGTGCCTTCTTGGAATTTTTAAGAACAGATCGCATATTTGTGCGTCTTTTGCAGATAGTTTCTTCACATATTAAATACCAGGATTTTAGGTTATTTTAGACATTTATAAGATTTTTGTAATGTTGCGGTTAGTAATTAATTTGCCTTGTAGTTTTTGTTATAAATATAGATTATAATTTATTTGTGCTTTTGGAGATAGTTTCTTGGCACTCGGTGAGTTTAACAAGTAATGGAAACGGTTCGTATTTTACTAAATCACAAAAACATATAATATTGTCTGGAAAGTAAAACATTTGTAATCTTAAACAAATTTAATTTTACTGGTTTTGTACAATTTTTTTACAGTGTTACAAATATTGCTGTCAACTGTACACAAGCTGGTAGGCTGACTTATATTTGTCAGTGTACTATAAATTGTTTGTATAATGCCATTATTGCAAACTTTTTTATACTGTATTCGGTGAAAGCAGAACTATGTAGAAACAGGGGGTTTGCTGGCACATAAATTCTTTCATCATAACATGATTGAAAATTTAAGTTCTTGTGGATAATTTAGAGTTCATACAATAGCAGTCTCAATTTTCTTTTTTTTTTTTTTTTACATTTATGTTATTGCTTACACTTTGCTATTTTGAAATTCAGAAAGAAACAAGGTGAAATTTGCGGCTATGCTGCGAATTATACTATCCTTATACTACAATACAAATATGGCGATTGAGCTAGTAACATATGAGGGAGTTAGAATGAAAGTGAAGAAAGTCATGATTGCTTAGTTTTTCAGAATAAAGTGTTTTTGCAGGAATTCATAAAACGATTTTCCAATATGTTAACGCAGCCCTGACTTAACTCACTTTATATTTAAACATGTGGCATATAAATGAAGCCAATATACAATAACTACAATGTATTAAAATTAGTGACTTACTTCACTTTAATTTTAACCCCTCATATAATTATGCCTCTACTGGTTGGGCATATTATTTTAATATTCTTCATTTGCCTGACAGATTGCGACCAAATTACACATTACCAAAATACGAACTCAATCACCATGTCTGTGGGTCCGCGGTGGCCGAGTGGTCAGACAATTCGCCTCCCACCAAGGCGATCCGGGCTCGATTCCCGGCGGGGTTGGTCCCCGGATTTTCGCATGTGGGAATCGCGCCGGACAATGCCGTTGGTTGGCGGGTTTTCTCGGGTATCTCCCGTTTCCCCCCGCCCTTTCATTCCGGTACTGCTCCATACCCACCTCATGTCACCCCTCACCAGCGCTAAAGACCTCGATGTTAAGCGCTAACCAAAATTTCTCACTCACAATGTCTGCACTGTAGTGTAAACAAAATAGAAATTTAGGTATATCGCAGATTCAACACTTTTCTGCTCAGAATTTCAAAACGGCGAAAAATAATAAAATGCAATATGGCGACTGAAACCGAGCCTTAAATTAATTAGGTACCTGCTACATGTATGCTGGTCCGGAGCCAGCTTAAAGAAACCTCTCTCGTTCCCGTGGTGTAACTTAGTCAGGATTTTGTATTAGGATTAATTGGCTAAATTAATTTAACTAACTGTATGCACATTAAATATGTATATATGTAATATTACAATGAAGGGGTATAAACGCAGTTGTGAACATTATAAAAAAATTGGTTAACCAAGATTAAGTTATCTGCAACTCCAATCGGTAACAACAATTTTAATTTTCCAATTTGGTTTTGAAAAATATTTTCATTATGTACTCTTGACCAAGTACATGTAATTTTTCACTGGAATTGGATATAAAAAAAATTACATTTGCTTTGAACACTATATGGGTTGTGTCTGAATTCACCCTCTCAAGGAAAAGTGAATTTTGTGTGGAACAAAATGTAACAGCCAAATTCACAGAAAGGCCACTGCACAATAGAATATAGCCATTAGCCAATAGCATAACTGCTGTCTCATTTATTGCAAGTTTTGGCAGTATTATTGTTACTACCGAAGCCTTAGTATCATTTTATTTTCCAGAGCATAACTGGACGAGAAAAGTCAAGAGGTTTAATGGAATCCCTACAGAAACTACTATTTAAGCAGTGCAATATAACTGAACCATTGAATTTATTTACGAATGTATAATTCAGGTTATTGCAGCAAATACAAATGTGTCAAATATTCAAACATGGCGTAAACATTAAATATGTTTTAACCCAGTGTTGTATTCCTTTAATTAATTACCAAAATTATTAACCACAGACGTATTTTGAATACAAAGTAAACAATGTCGCACAGTGCAGTAGTACCATATATCTTGACTGATTTTGCATTACAGCCAAATAAATGGGTATATAATGTGAAAAATAGCTTGCGTTTTATGTCTAGTACAAGAAATCAGACTTTCATGGGAAAATTCCTTCACATTTAACACGTACACAACTGAAATAAGTCATAAACCCTATCTTCATCAGCAAAAGCGGGACACAATCAGCTGTTTTGTTTTGGCCACACCTCGATAGTGCGTAGAGTATAGCCTACGCTGGGTCTATCCGTATATATGTCGTTGGTTGCAACACAAGTTGTGGGACACAGTAAGGGCGTGTAACGCTGTCGACGTGGTCTTCATCCTCCATGTCGACGCCACGGTCACTACGTCGCAAAGATGCACCACGATACGATAGCAATAATCTCTTCATCACGTCGCTTCGGAAATATACTTAAGGGGCCTCCCTAGATAGACACCACTTGTGTGTGTGAGGCAGGGGCGGTAAGGTTGCCGTTGGCCGACGTACGTAATGCATTATCGCCTCTCCGCGCAAGCCACTCAGATGGCGTGCAGTGCTTTACTATTATTATTTTTCCAATAGGACTTTAAGCGGTGACCACATTATTTTATTTATGGGCAGCGTTGTTCTTAAAGCTTGTTTCTATAGTTAATTTTTTTCGAATCCGATTGTTAATTATCTAGATAAGGCAGTCTGGAAAAGCCATTTTTGGCTGATTTGAGAGGTCAGAAAATAATGTTTCTAATAAACGTGCCGAATTTTAAAACTACAGCGACATAATTTGAAGTGTGTGTTCTATTCATAGATATACAGATATAATGTGTGTTAAAATGTTTCGTCAAAATGAGAATTGTCGTAACTCGCTCTGCAACGCATTTGCAAGGCAGGTAGGGAGGCCCTTTAAGGCGGGACTGTCAGACTTTGCTAAATTGAGTGGTTTGGAATATATTTAAGTAAAATTGTTATCTTTACATGAATTTGTTTTGTATTTGAAAATGTGTAAATCATAACATAAGTAAATAATTTCCTAGAAACAGACTCGCGCACTTACTAACACAGTCCTGTTTACAGTTAGTAAGGTCATAATCCTCAACTTGTATGCTAATAATTATAAAAGCATATCATTGGTGGAGGCGTCGGATACCGATCCCTGTACCTCTCGCTGTTGTTTTAAAAGTGCTTAAGATGCCACGAACCACTAAAAAGTTGGGGAATTCGCAACTTCCTAATTATTTGTATTGCGATTTCTGTACAGCGATGCAATGATTTTGCAAGGCAAAAATTAGGCTCCTAGCTTCCTTTCACACTGACACAGTATATTGTCTATAAGAGTTTTTCTCCCCCGAAGTAAGCTTGTTAGAACAAGGGAGAAGTTGCGACGGGAGGGACGCTACAGTTTAGAGTTCAGCTTGCACATTAATTGAAGTTAGGGCGGTGATCTGGTATTAAGAAGCCGCCGAGTCCTTATCCCAGATCTGCGGGGAGGAGAAGTTTGTGTTCGGGGCCGGAATTAATCAGACCCGGGAGAAGAGAAACTGAAGACGAGGGGTTATCGTGGAAAAACTGACTTTGCAACGTCCCAAATAACGACTACTGGCCAATATTGAATCCTCTTCCGCAATGCACTTATCGGTGGTTCGGGATAAATTGAGCATTAAAAAAAGACCTGCTAAAGTTCTATTTTCAAACAATTCGTATCTTTCCGCGCGTAACGGCTAGCGACGGGAATTTCTATCCTCTCTGGACGCGGCACTTGATGTTGGCGTAAGATAAAATGTGCTTTCAGTATGAATCAATACCATTTTGATTTAAAAAGTTTATTAACTATATATAATACAATTATGTCAGTTACGATTGATTTTGTTTCGGTATTGTTGGATTTAAAAAGGAAAATATACGGAACTGTATCGCGTAATTTAGCTGCCAACCATACACTCAGTAAGGCAACTATAGTAGAATCGTGAATTTGCAAAAGGGGCCAAGTCCACATTTTGAGCAAATTCAGGTTATACGAGATTCCGACTCTCCAAAGTATTCCTTGGCTGTCAACAACAAAAGAAACCATGTCTTATACAAGAAATACGTTAAACGGACTAGTAAATACATGTGAATTTTGCAAAAGGCATCAAGTCCCGGAGTTGTGACTTTTTGTTAACGATACTAAGTCCTGGACTTGGTAACTTTTGTTAATGACATATAATATAGGCATTACAATGGCATTGTGATTCTCTATTTTAAAAGGTTGTGTTACTTTTAAAACAATAAATACTGCTATCATATCTCAGGACAGTTGAGACCCGTTGTAATGCCAACAAACATATTTCACAGAAATTAAACTGAACCAATTAAAAAAAAAAATGATCTTTGAAAATAAAATTTTGAAGGCATTCGCAAATGTTTGCAGCATGTTGCAGTTCATGATGAAGCTGTCATGTTCTACGAAAATATAGTGCATTATTCTGTTAATGACTTACATTAGTGTCGTTGACTAGAATATAGCAAGGTTCCAATAATATATACCTAGGACATAATGCTTCCCCTGATAGTGTAACACGTAACATTGCTTTGTGGGTATAAGGTATTAGATGTTGTGTTTGCAAAACATGTTCCCATGTATCACATTATTAACTTATCACTAGGATTTACCAACTTTGCATTAATATCTACTGAAGACACTATGTTTTATGTGCCATTGTTAGGATGAACTTTACTTCATGTGCAAAAAGCATCAATTCAACTAACATTATTTATTTCTAAACAATAAAAGACAAACGAGTAATCTATGTGAATTACGTTTCATATTATTCCACACTCACTATACTTTCAAGTTATCCATTATTGATAACCTGTTTCATTTCCAGATCCAAATTGATACTTTTTTTTTTGTTGTTCCCAACAATCTATTCACTTGGACATGGTCCATTTTGCTAACACCTGATTCAATTAATGTTGAATTACATGCAGTAACGACTAGTGATATTATTCAAAGGTAAACGTTTTAGTGTCAACTTTATCCCGTACGGCCTATACTTCCTTTGCTACAGCATTTACAGTAAATATACAAATCAAAAGTGCCATAAATTGTTACGTAATGTGATTTTACTTTTTTTTTGTGAGTAAAAATTATTGTTTAAATTAGTGACCGTAATTAGCGTGCCACGGTGTTCGAGGGGTCAGACCTCTCGTCACCCAACTAATCGATCCAGGCTCGATCTTCGGTGATTTCAATCCCGAAATTTTCGCGTGTGGGAAACGAAGCGGACGGCAGGTTTTCTCGGAGACCTGCAATTTTTCAAGTCTTTCTCATTTCGTCGCTGCTCCGCACTCACCTCGCTTCATCCATTCCTCGGGCCGGAGAATGATAGGCATATATCTATAGTCGAGCAGCCGACCTAACTTCACCCTAGCATTCTCTCATACACGATGTGGCCCTGCCCGAAGACGGACAGGCGTGGTGGATTTTCATTTTTCAGCTGGTGACCGTCATTGTTTGAAACATCTACGTTTGTTTAATCCGCCTGTTTATTTGAAGCTGCAATTGCTATTCGATGTTTTTGCACACTCAAGATTGTCAAGATATTGTTAAAATATGTGAAAATCATTTATTTATCACCACAAAAATGAAAACCTTTTCGCCGCTGTCTATCCAATGGATTTATTTTGTCAAACTAATTTTAAGTAACAGTTTAAGAATATGACTCCATATATTGCAGCACTACAAACTATAAATCATATGGAAACAAATCTCACGGAATCGACTTTACGGTGTAAAATATTTTCGGTAGGTTTGTGACATGGTAATAGCATAGTTAACTTCGTGTAAACAAACAGGTTTAATTTCGATCCAATATCGAAGCCGATGCAGTGACGAAATGGGTTTAGGTATTTAAGTGACATTTTATTAAAGTAGGCAAATCTGAACTAACGAATACAAATTAATTATAGGATGAGTAGTCGTATTTTGAACAATTCAAATTCTACGTTAATCTATAGCATTGGATTTTCGAATGTAATTCGACCTATTCATGACATTATTATGAGTGATTTAGAAATATATCTAGCTACATTGGCACACATTTAATTTACCAGAGACGTGAAGTTTAAAGAAAAGTTTTCTATTCACAACCATTGCTAAGAATAAACTAGGCAGATAAATAAAAATATTGTTTGATAAAGTAATTAAAACAGAAACATCGCTCCGAGATTGGGCGGTTAAAATATGCATAATCTGACAAATGTTGCCGTATATTTTAGTCTTGAGAGAACCGTTGAATCAAAACAACGTCCCCAAAACTGAAAAAGGGCTGTCCTGCTTTACAATAGACATCATAAATGCTTTCACCTAACTTCGGCTCAGCTTTCAGGCGTTGCTTTCACAGAAATAAAATTTGAACAAAAAATCTCTCTTAACTCGTTTATCTACAACCTTATGAAATGTTATGTACGAAATATTTACAGTGTTCGCTAACTGACCTTACTTGATATGTTTACACATATGTATTACTATGATGATTTCCTGCTATTTTTACTTATTTTGCTGCTTGATGAAATATAATTTTTTCCAGAAAATTGATTGCTCTATTGGAAATTTTTATCGATGCAACTTTCTAATAAGTGTCTGATTTTTATTTCAAAATGTTTAGAAAGAATTGACATATATATCTATGGTTTTATGAAGGAAATTAATTTTCCAAAATGGCAGATAGAAAAATATTCATAAACCTATCAGTGAAGAAATGTGTCCATTGTTATTGTGGATTCAGACATCGCACAATGACATATTAACAATTTTATATAAATTATTTCACTGATAATATATCTTTATTACATCACGAAAATAACAATTAATAAAAATAAAAATCCAAAGAAAACATCATATAGAAGTCCCTCCGCTGTGCTGTCGGTTATCGAAATAAGTTTACTTAATGTTACGCTAGTTGGTTCCCGCAACTTCGTTTGCGGGGTTTTCAATTTAATGTGATAACGTTACTGAAACAAAAATATTTGAAAAATGCAAAATGGGGCGAAGTTATGTTAAGGGTAGTTAATTTGGTTTTAGAAATATTTTGAAAAAGGAAACTGTCCCACAGTTTGACAATTTTTTTGGATACCGCATTCTGCCTCTGTACCGCGTTTTGCATCTCACCTCTCCCAAAGTATAATTTTTTGGTAGAAACCTTTGTGGGTATACACACAACTTACCTACACTTTTTTCATAAAATAAAATTTTTTTTTGGTGCCTTGTTTTGCCTCTATACTCTATTTTGATACCCCTCCCTTCAAAACTTAGTATTTGTATCGGCTGAAAACTTCGTGGACCGACGCACAACTCACCAACGTTATTTTAGTTTTTCCTTCTAAGTTTTTGGGTGTCCCGTTCTACCCATCTACTCCATTTGGCCTCCATACTCCACTCACCGAATTGGTAGAAATATTCGCGGGCGCACGTACAACTCACAAAAGTTTATTTGTTAACTAGTATTTTTTGGTATCGTTTTCTGTCTCTCTACCTCTTTTTGCCCCCCCCCCCCTTTTTTTTTCTTTTGCATAAATTTCATCGTAAACGGATGACTGGTGTAGAATCGCATAGAAGACATATAAGCTAGCAGTACGCCTGCAACATTGTCTGCAATTATTATTCCAAATAGGGTATATTTATCCAACTGAAGGACAGCTTTGTACCCCAAATAAGTAGCTCGGCCAATAAGTGTTAAGATAACCAAGCTGCAGGCTGAGCTCACTCTGCAGCAGGCTGAGTATTTATTTGCTATAATAAAACGGTCCTAAGTCTATCCCTGTCTCTCTCAATTACCCTTCCGGACCTAATTTGTAGTCATAGAACAATAGGTGAATATGAGAGAGTATTAAGATGCTGTAAGAAGTATCTCGGGCACAATCGTTAATGACTGTGCCTTCAATACGTACGTTCTAAAGTTCATTAAAAATAAATAAAATATTCTGTCACTGGGAACATAGAAGTTGTATACCCATATGTAACGATATAATTGCAGAATGTTAACTTCCATATAAATCACTTCTCTATGGCTGTACGTTTTCGGATCGTCTGCTTTGAAAGGTTTACGTTTATTTTCCCACCACTCGGTATTTGAGAGTTATTTGTTCAGTATTAAAAAACTGAGAAAAATTATTGTACGTATTTATGAAAGCTACATTCCGAAGCAAAACTTATCTCAATATTTCATCAGCTGGTTAGGTTGATTTCATGGAGTGAATAAAAACAAATATTACGTCTTTCCACCTCTTCGGTGATCGGATTCCGCAAAATCTTACCATCACAGGTTAAACACTTGTATAAGCATCAATTGAGGTGAAAATCACGACGATAACCCATTAAGTCAAAGTGTAATCGACGATTCACTAAAATTATATTTTTATTGTCCTAAGAGATCGGATTAAGAAAATTACTGAAATCTGTTTACCAGCATTTACGGTATTCGCCATCATACAACGAAAAGCAATTCTATATCACCCCCTTTGGATTTGAAGAATTTCGAAAAAGGTAACTTCATAGACAATTAAGACTATTGTACGATCGATTCATTTAAGTGGAAACCGTGACCATAGCCAGTTTATTTTAAACTATGTAGACGATTAATTGAAAACACCCATCATTCCGTTTCATACCTTTTCACCTCCTTAGGTGTCAAATTTCGAAAAATCAATAAATTACATTTAAGGAATTTAAGTAACCGTTAATCTTAAGCAAACATCACGTCAATATAAAAAAATTCAGTGAAATATGTATATATACAATACTGATCACGAATCTAAAATATATTTTACGTATTTTTTACATAATATTTCGAGTCGAATTCGGAAAATTTCCTGAAATAAATTTTCGGTATTTACGTAATTCTCATTCTGAAGCAAACTACACTTCAGTATCTCGACTGGTTCGATAGTTAAGAAAGAAAAATAGAAAACACATTTAGAGTATTTTCACCCCCTTAATTAAAGACTTCCGAAACGTCTTGAAGTCCTGTGTTATATATTTGTATACATATCTAATTTACGTAAAAATCGTGATGATAGACCATTGGTTTCCAGCTGTACAGACGATTAATAAAAAACACATTTCCTTCGTTTTTACTCTTTGGGAGTCGAACTTCGAAAAATCGAAAAACTGCTATTTGGGTATTCACATCATCATTTTGAAGAAAATAGTAATTCTGTATCCCGAAGGGTTCGATATATATTATACATATAAATCGATATTTAATCGAAAACACATTTTAGGTTAGGTCTTTTCACTCCCTTAATTGTTGAATTGCGAAAAATCCTTAAATTGGCTAATTTGCTTTTTTATGATTAACCCACTGACGTAAAATTCACGACGATAAGCCGTCGGGTCCGAGCTATGAAAACGAATCTTATGAAACACATTTCACAACTTTTTTACCCCGTTAGGGAACGAATTTCAAAAATTCCTTCTTAGTGCTCGCCTGCGACCTAAAGGGAATCCGCACAAAGTATTTTACATTTCTAGGTTTAGTAGATTGGGCTGCAGTATGATATGATAGTCAGTCATTCGGTCAGTCATTCGGTCAGAGATGACGATACCACATTATTAACTGCTACAATACACGTCTTGGACAAGGTTACAGTTGTCACGTCTAGTTAACTGCTGTCACTTAGCCAGTTGTAGCATAGTAAAATAATGAAGTATTCAGCAATATCGCATGTATGTTTTAACTACTTAACGTACATTTCCGGATATTAAATAATCAAGAGAAATTTAAGTGAATCAAACACATTATTAAACTAAATGTTGGAATACGGCAATGGTTCGCTGTATTTTATGTTATTTTGAAGATACAGCATGGCCATAGTAGGCCTAATTATAAAGTACAAGCTCCCAAAACGGTAATATTATTAAGAGAGTAATTGTAGGTTATGTTAATACAGTCACAAAAGAAATGTTGTACGTATTTACAATCGGTATACAACTGAAGAAATTTTTTACTGCAAAGTCGGATTAAGTTGGAGCACAGGACAATCAGTTTTACCACACAATAAAATAACCTTGATTGCTAATCCTTCGAATGCAAATGCGCAAAAAACTTGGTTGGAACTGTTTGTACCAGGTGATATTTTGGAGAAAAGACGTCTCCCAGTGAAAGGTGGACGGACTTAGTGGTGTTGCCATGGACAAATAATAAATGCCAGAACTGTACTTGGTCTAACAACACGTGTTTATAAGTTCATATTTTTTATTTGCGTACCACCCTATAGACCGGTGTGAGACTGCACAATAAGGGATTATTTTAAATTAAGTACTTTACAATACGCTCATGAACTTATATTTGTTGTTATTGATAATGCGAATTATTGCAATTGACGACCGCGTACGTTAACTACTTTTCTTTCCTTCGAACTAGAATATTACCACTGTACGCTTATAGACAGTAGTTTAAAAATAGTTGTAAAACTCTGTCCGTTAAAAATTTTTGTTTAAGGAAATGGAGTAGGACGATAGTTACTTACTGTAATATTTTATTATACCAATTTAAAATATTATTATTTACATCATTTATGCATCGTACAGACATTAGTTATAGAGATCTTTAAGATAGACTATAAATATAAAATTACTGTTGCAATTCTACACAGGTATAATAAACTACTGAGCAGACATATTGCAGAAACTACGATTAAAGATAAGAATGTACGATAATTCTGATTATTGACATAGGCCTACACAAAAATCAACTCATAGTTGTCTATATTTTGTGAGGACGATGCATATGGAAAGGAGATCGTTTGATAGTTTAACAACTTATCGTACGTCAAAAATCTTACATTAGGCGTGTTTAGGTGTGCGTGTGTATATATATATATATATATATATATATATATATATATATATATATATATATATATATGTGTGTGTGTGTGTGTGTGTGTATGATGTCCAGAAAAAAACGCATATTAAGCACATCACGCGAATCCTGGACTAAATTGTAGACTAAAATGTTAATGTTAAAATGTTGTGCGATGACATTGTATAGGACAGCATAGTACTGTAGATAGTCCCCTCTTGCTCTCTACAGATAGCTTACGTAGCCTATTTTCTTACTATAGTCTGTTCAGGATAAACTGATCACTGCTCACAATTTTCTGTGAGCCATTATGCCTCCATCTATACTATTTCAAATACGAAAACTTCCATGTAAGAAAAAACTAGAGTAAACAATTCACAACTCTCTAAATCTTACTTCTATAGCCCCAATAAATACATAGTTTTATTTATTTTAAGAGTTGGGAAATTCTCACTTTAAAGTGAACAGCCTATACTACTGTTCTGACCCGCATGTCACGTGTGTGTGTGTTTGTGTGTAAGTGTGAGGTAGAAAGAGAGTAAGTGGTATCACCTCCCTTCACAAGTTCAAGTTATCACTACAAAATGGCTGCCTTGTTTCAGTTAAATTTGTTCTGTTTTGGGCGAGCAAGCTAGTAGCTAGTGCTGCAGTTTTAATCCTCTCTGAATTCCCCTCATTATTTGAAGGGAGAAAAAAATTGATTATTTTGCTGAAGATAAAAGCGGAATAACGAACTTAAGGAATTTCATTTTTACATGACCTCCTTCCCTACCGCACTTCCAATTAGTTCTCCCTCAACACGCTCTTATTCTTCAAGTTATTTTTCTTGTTAATTTTAAAAAAGGTGTCGTTGGAGAGGTATTTTTATACCCGGGACTAATCAAGCTAGAAACTCTGGATAAAGTCGTCTTGAAGACGTTAAAAGCGCCGTAAACCTCCACCGCTAGCGGAATAAACTCTAATTGAAAACATTTCGTTCCTCCGAATTAATTTTTTTAGAGGCCTCTGTACGCTGTCGCGTGGTAAATGAATGAAAAATTCAAGAAAGCTTCGGCTGAGGAAATATCTACAGACAGTAATTAGAATTGTCTAGTTAGGTGTGTATTGTATTCTCTAACTTCACTCAATTATTCAGACAGTAATTGCATAAAATACTAATTAACTGTCTGAAATTACAAATCTTTATAGATTTAGACTATTTTATATCGGTATAAACTGAAGAGTTTCGCAAAAATGTGTTTGAATTAATTTTTTTTTTTTTTTTTTTTTTACCTTTCTCACAATTCCTAACTCACTGATTCTCATTTTGTGTAAACGTTCGTCAATATAATTTACTTCTGATTTTTATCAAAAACCACCTTGGTAGCTATTCCGGTCTAGAGAGTGCATGTTGTTTTATGAAATATTGTGGCAATGCCGTTTAGCCAGAAATCAAATAAATATATTGTAGGGTGTTGCACTATTGGTGATCTTCTTGCTAACAGACAAAATATTTTACAGGCGCCATATACAGTACTATGAAAAGTAATTTTCATATATATATATATATATATATATATATATATATATATATATATATGTGTGTTATGTTGGTTTGTGTACGCTTCAAAAACTCAAAAAGTTCTGCACCGATCGAGCTGAAATTTTAGCATGATATATAATCCGCATTAATGGTTGTTTTTATCTAATTTGCGACCGCGGGGAAAAAAAGCGAGGAAAACACTCAACACTCGCTGACAACCGCAATAGTAATGGCTGTTAAATGCCGGGCAGCTGTTTTGCGGTT
>PNEQ01047730.1:0-25491 GCA_003012365.1 Medauroidea extradentata
CTTCTTTGGAAATATACGTCCTATCTGGCATTTTCTTCCAATAGAGGCCGGTTTCGTCTGCGTTGTACACTTGTTGCGGACTGTACTCTCCTTCTACGATGACATCTTCAATTACGGCTGGGAAGTTTGTAGCTGCGTTTTCATCTGCACTTGCTGCCTCCCCTTTCTTCTTTATAGAATGCAGATTGTATCTGTCGACAAACTTTTCAAACCACCCGTTTCTTGCAGTAAAATTTTTATCACTGTCTGGATACTTGCTTTTCAATTTATCAAAAATTAGCAATGCTTTTTTGCGTATCACTGCTTGGTTGACACCTGTTCTGTCTCGCTCGTGATTTTTTTCGTTGCACCATTCATTTAACAATCTTTTCATATGAATTATGTGCTCACTTCTGTTCCTATACCGAACGCCGAAAATGTTGCCGCTAGAGCCAACTGCATCCGATGTGCACAAACTTTCAATACTATTCCTATATTTTATTGATTGTTCGCACAGTCGATTCACTTAAACCTAATGCGCGACCAATGTAAGTATGTCCTTCATGAGCGTCTGTCCGCCGTAACACTTCAAGCTTGGTCTCGAGAGAGATTGTTTTGCGCTTCTTCACTGGATCACCGGAACAAGCCGACGTAGCACTACGCTTGGAAGCCATGATGATACTGAACCACAGGTGCGGCGGCCGGCCGGCCGGCTGCGCGCAGCTGTCAGTTTTCAACCAGGCCGTATGACGTCATGCCAGGATGGCAGGCGTGCTCAGGAGTGTACAAAAAGATGCAGCTTCTTACGAACTGCGCCGAACAAAGGTCGCTGAACTATTTCGCGTTAATTGAAATTAAACTCGTGTTAATAGAAAATCGGACAGTAAAATTTTGGTCGCAGTAATTAAATTCGCTCAGCTTGAGGTCGTGCTGAATGAGGGATAGGTGTACACAGTTTTATTCCTTTTTTAATGTTTTTGTTTTGTTATTGTTTTGACCTGTCAGTTGCAGCTCTTTGTATTTTTTCTTAAATACACTCAATGATCCAGTTTTTTTAAGTTGTTGGGCAACTCGTTCAGGCATGACTGGCCAAGTAGCTGAATGATTGATTAAATGCTGTACTGTTGTGACGTGGTATTTGGTAAAGTTAAATTGTCGTCTGTTTTCCATGTTCAGCCAGCCGTTTTTAATTAAAGATTCTGTGACGTGGTCCCTTCGTTTTAGAAAATAAACTTACCTTACGCATGCATTCTGAAGTTTTTGAACTCTGTATTGCTACAGAAAATGCCAGAGCATTAGTTAAAGGAGGATAAAACAATACTATCACAAAGCTTGAGTTTCAGAGGAGGAAGAATTTGTTTAAATTTATTAAGGTGTTTAAGTTTGTAGTACAGTAGAGCCCCGGTTTAACAAACTCTGGATTAACGAAAACAGTGATTAAACGAAAGGATTTTTAGGAACATTAAAAAAATAACAAAAATATGTGTTAAATAACTAAGTGACTTTGATAGAATGGAATATTAATTGTATTGTAAGTCTATTTAAAAATACTAGCATTGGCCTCAATATGTACTTATTTCTTCGTACACAAGCTTAAACCAACCGCCGAGAAACAAAGAAATCTTTAAAATTCGTTGAAAACTTTGGCTGCGGGAGTAACTTTGAGATAAGCGGGTGCGAGCAATGCAGTATTGCGTATACAAGCGCGTGCCTAGATCCTCATCCTAGCGGCTGGCAAGTGAACGAGCATCTAGGTATCCAGTCTCCACAGCGCGGCGATGGACAGCACAGGAACTACATAATTCATAGATAGTGTTCCGCGTCACCGGTAGAATGTGCTGCAGTGCAGCATGCTTTATTAATTCTATTATCGGTAGAATGCAGTGGTGTGAAGCGTGATTATTTGCTCTCGCGTCCCGTGATAAAAACAGCAAATTTATAAAAATAATTAAATAATAATATTTATGCAGACATTTTACAACGAATTTACTACCGTAAACGTAAATAATTTGTTTCTCCGATGCTATAAAAAGAAAGCTTGAGAGCAAAGTATTTTTAGCAAGTTGACAATCACGAGCACGGCTGCCTACAAGTTACAATGTCTGCTGCCGCGCGTACAGTATTTAATTATTATTTTACCGTTGTCTCGCAAACTTTTAATCCAGTTTCATTGCAATTTAATTTTTTTTACCATTTTACACGGGAATTTCCTAAATTTTGTTGGTGAAGCAGGCGGGAGGGTTGGAAAGATATCCGGCGCGGTGGTATTAGTCATTACTTCTCACGTGTTGATGTCGCGCGCGAGGGTGGCCTAACTCACTATGCGCATGTTCGCCGAGCGTTCTACTGGAAGTTTTTGAAGTTTTTTCCGTAGATTTTTTTTTCTTTAACTGCTGTGGCTTACCTGTTCATGGTAAATGCGTTTTGTTGTTGTTTTGAACCAACATACATTTTAAAATTACCTTTAATTCAGACGGAACATGCCTGAGGATTTAAACTTTTCCTTGGAGGTGGGGGGGGAGAGACAAATTATGAAGTTGGATTTAACGAAACATCGATTTAGAGGAAATATTTTCGGGTGCCGTGGCATTTAGTTAAATCAGGGCTCTATTGTAGTCAGATTGAAGGAGTTAGGAGAAATGTTTTTTTCCAAGACAGATTTTTATCGAAAACAATTCCAAGGTTACGATAATTTTTGTATTTGGGAATCACAGCTCCATTAATTTGTCTGTGGTTTAGTTGGTATAAATGTTATAAATCTCTGTGCGTAAGTAAGGTGCTTGTGTTGCATTTTTATTCAGATCAAACTGCTATTACGAAAAATTAACACATTACGTCAACAATTAATTTCAAGGTGCTCAACAGTGAGTTTTTTTTTATTGCAATGCTTATGATGTTCAGAGACTTGGTTGCAATTAAAAGAATACTTGCTGTAAAATATAGTGTTATTTTACAAAATGAAATTCCACACGTACTATCTCAAGACTTGAAATGGAAAGGTGTAAAATACAAATGTAAATAATATATACTGCACGGACAATAATTATGCTTAATTGTACAATATATCCGGCTGAAAACAAAAATGCTGCTGCAGTAGCACAGAACAGTACACTACACCATTAAAAAGCAGCTTCATGACAGAAGACCTGGATTTTTCTGTAAAAACATCTGAATAAGTAATACAGTAAACATTTAAAGAGACATTCAAGAAAATTACAGAAGAAATGCTTAAAGAAGTTGTTTTTAGGTTTCTTTGGCAAGGATAAGTTTCAAGGACCAAATACACAAGACATGGACGCTGAAGAGTAAGAGAAAACTCAGTATTTCTTGATTCTTTAAGAAGTGAAGAATGAAGATTAGAAGAACTTTAGAAACAATGCCAGTACTTCAAAGTGAGAGTGGCGTGTGGTTGTAAGAATGCAGAAAACTATTCACTGCATCACATTTTGGATCAGTTTGTAAACTCAGCAAAACAACAGAATGAAACTCTCTACCGACAATTATTTTGTACGGGAAATCTCTACAAAATGAAACCATCAAATGAATCGCATATTTAAGAAAGGGTCACTGTGATATAGTTTTGAGAAAAACAAAGAAAACGGTACAAATGTACATGTTACATATGACGTGTAAGAAAAATATTCTTCAAAAATTCTAAGAGTGACCGACATATCCAAAGTGCATGGAACACTTAATAATACAAATTTAAGTGTAAAAAAAATATTAAACTCAGGGCCATTGGGCCATTTCTTAAAGGAAACCACACTTCACAATGGGATTTTCAATATTCATGTAAAAATGCTCATAGTTTTGTGTATCCTGAAATATTAAATACAAACATACCAACAAATACTCTGTCATAAATAACCACTGTACCCAAAAATATGTCAAGTTTACAACTTTAACACAGTATCATTACACACTTTGCTATGTTGTTTCATAACAATAATATCCAAGGTTCTCTGTACACTATTTGTTAGTGGTTTCACATGTATAACTATTGCACCCAACAATCATGTCAATGAAACCTTTATATTCGTCAGGAATGTATGATATCATTTTCTTAATATCACAGACCTTTTTAAGATTTTAATGGCCCAGCTCCTTGTGGATAGACTTGCTGTTGAGGAAGTGAAATAACATTATCACCTCCCAGCTTGAATGTATGTGTAACGAAACTCCCAATGAATGGCGCAGCTACGACAGTGCCCTTTTTGGAGGAATCATAACTGAATTCCATGAAACTGTTGATGGCGAAGGCTTGTCTCTTGGAACAGCACCTGCGGTTTCAACAGACGTACAATTCTTCTTGTATAGCTGAGGCCATTATGTCTTCCAGTCAAGGATGTCATCAATATCAACCATGTGCACAGTGAATTTATCTCCTCGACCTACTCAGTAAATCATTTCACATAGTTATTGTGGTGTGTAAAATCTGTCATGTTTCTTTAGGACACGTTTCACTAAACCGAAGTCACGGTCACATGCAAGAAAGGAATGACCTCTGATGGGGAACCTGTGGATTATTTTATCAAACATTCCTAAATCCGTCAGTGATAAGCACAATCGTATTAATGTGTGATTCTTGTTTTGCCCACCACAGGAGTCGCTGTGTAAGTGTAGCTCTCTTATTGTGGGCGCAACATTATGACGTATGTAATGTAAAAGGAATGAACACGTTTCGTCTGGTCCTTTTCGTCCTTGACCCTCATAATATAAATAAAACTGCGCCTTGTCAGTTTTGAGATCATGCACATAAAACGGGAAAACAGACAGTTGACGAAGGTAGTAGTGGTCTTGCACAGGGATATCCGGCAATCCAATATTTTGCATAAAATCTCTATATATAAAAGGAAGTGCCCCACTCACTGACTGACTCATTCATTCATTCATTCATCATCAACGCCCAGCCCAAACCACTGGACCTAGAAATGTGAAATTTTAAGGGAAGTTTCCCCTTGTGGCATAGGCGCGCACTAAGAAAGGAAATATTGAAATTCGGCTATTAAGATAGTAAAACGGGGTGAAATGTATTTTTTGCAAATCTTTGATATTTCTCGAACCCGACGGGCTATCGTCGTCTTATTCACTTCGTTAGGTCGCAAATACAAGTGTCTAGAAACAAATTTCAGGATTTTTCGAAATATTTATATTGAGGTGAAAAGCCGTTTAATTCGTTTACAGTAAATCCTCTCTTCCTCTTAAACCACCTGAGATATCGAAGTGATTTTTTCTTTAAAAAGAAGCTTATGCAAATACCTAAAAAGTAATTTAAGGATTTTTCAAAATTTGTCCTTGAAAGCCTATAAAATAATAAAACGTGTTTAAGAATAATCTTTCGTAACACCTGAAATAGTTCAAAATTTGTTTCCTTTTTATTTCTTGCTTATAGTTAAACCTCTTTGGACTATAGCCTGTACACGCGAAATAAATCTCATGGCCTGTCTTGAATAATTCGTAGTTAAGTCTGTGGAGTTGCGGAGGGGATATGTTATTTAATTAGGCTAATTTAATTTCATATATACTAATTTAGTTGCAGCTGGACGCAAAACATATATTCAGGTTTTTTTTTTTAAAATTCGGATTTGGAAGAGGGTTAAAGAGGAAAATTTAATTTTTTAATATGGTCTACATAGCTATAGAACCCGACGGGCTATTACAGAGATTTCCGCGTCAATTTGCTATGTATACGAATGGTAAGATAATTATTTCACGCCCTTTAAGGGTGAAAAATATTAACTTTAAGGGGACTTCCTAGCAGTCCGTGAAATACGTTGCAGAGGGTTAGAGTAATATATATATATATATATATATATATATATATATCAATGTTATGTTGGTTTGTGTACGCTTCAAAAACTCAAAGTTCTGCACCGATCGAGCTGAAATTTTAGCATGATATGTAATCCGCATCAAGGATTGTTTTTATCTAATTTGCGACCGCGGGAAAAAAAAGCGAGGAAAACACTTGCTGACAACTCAGGTATTGTATAAAGTTTGGCGTGAGGGAGGGGGGTGGGGTTACGGGTTCATATCCCGTGCAAGACTTTGCAATGGGAATTACATGACATCATACAAGCGTATTGCGCACGCTCTTTAGACTGTTATTGAGTACGCTAGCTGTTAAATGCCGGGCAGCTGTTTTGCGGTGGAAGCCGCAGCCGGGCAGCTGTTTTGTAGAGAAATAAAGATGAATTTAAAAAAAAGAAGTTCTGCAATTTAAGTACGCTTAGCGCAGTGGACTGGACAAATCTGTTTGTATTTGATGTTTTGAAGATAAACAGTGAATATAGTATCACCATCAATTAACACATAACTAAAAGTTAGTTACTCTTTTCTATAGTACACGCGGGCGAAGCCGCAACGGGACAGCTAGTCAAAGCATATCCCTAACACATTTTCGTTTTGGTGGCACAACTTCTTCGTTTCCCTCATTGAATTGTAAAACTTCTGACTTCTTCATTTGTGTACTGAGAGCTCTGCTATTGCTACACGTTTTGCAACAGGGTTCAGAGACAGACTTTAATTTTAATGTTCAGTTGTTCATATTCACAAAACGTGTCTATTTGAGGCCTCCCAAATGAATATGAAAAACTATCCTTAAAAATTTGGTTATAGAAGGCATAATTCACCACTGTGTTCGTTTGTTTACTTTTATAGAGTTCGTAGGCCTACATCTTGGAGACACTCAATCTTGCATCAAGGTAGTACTTTTCATGACTGCAATAATGGCTCTCTTTAAGCGGGAACAAATTGACATGATCAATTATTGTCTGTATTACTTCCCGTAAATGGGTTTTCTGGTTTCCTTGATGCCCTCGTTCGTCCCTCGGAACATTTCCAGCTAGGAGAAGTGTCTGCAGGTGCTGTACTCTATTTTGCGATACTGCATGAAGGCTGAGAAATGCTGCTCTACAAACTTGTACTCTCTTTTCATTGACTAAAACATGCAATGTAAAAGAACTTGATCTCAGAGATGGTTCCGGTTCTTTTCTAAGGCGTCTCTTCTTAACAAGCGCAGCTTCAATAAGCCCTTGCAAATGAATATCCTGTTCATTTTTTGACTGGAAAAACAGAAAATGATCCAATATCCTTCCATGTTCCAATACATCCATTTATTGAAAAGAGCGACGTCTGCATCTACAAACAAACACATGAATAATAGATAATTAACACAGGTTATGTTGATACATACAATGTGATTGTTTCCTTTTTACTGCTACTCATAAAGACTGCACTGCATTCACTTCATAACCATGCAAACTACTAAATTTAAAGCAACCTTATTTAACATTCAGAACCTCTTACCTGCATGCTTAGCCGGTTGTTTTAGCTGGTACACACTTTCCTTTGCTATTGATATACTGTTCACTGTGTATTCGTGCTCGCTTGATTTTTTTCAGCTTTATACTCTGAAACATTTCTGACGCCTCTCTTCCTTTTCTATACAGTTTCCATTTTACCAGACAATGTGACTAACGACACATGGAAAACAGTAACAAAGCGATAATACAATGTGTAACACTATAAACAAAACAGTAGTGAAATAACATGCAGGACTGCAAACTTATGAGAAAGCATCAAACCTGTGTATAGCTAAGAAAGGAACTAAGTCATTGACTTGGTTACTTTCTTAACTTTACAAGAATTTTGTGTCTTGTTCTAACAAGTCACACTTATGAGATTTAGTTCTTTTCGTACTCACAAAGGTGTATGGACACTTGAACTACACAATCTCTATGTTAACTCATTTTGGCTAAAATGGTGACTTAGGCCCTTTCTTAAATATATATGTGATTCAAATATGGATGAGGAAACGAGAAAGCAGCATATGAAGATTTTCAGAGTTAATATTAGTCCATGTGGTCTCTTTGCTGACGAATCACTACAATTTTTGGAAGCTATTCCATGTGGTATAGTAGATGTAAAATGCCCGTTTTATTCAGCAGACTTACATCTGGAAAATGCAAAACCTCACGGAAAGATGAAATCATTTAAGTGCCTAGATGGAAAAATTGTGCTCAGTAAAAATGTCAGTTATTTCATGTGCTGGGGCCACTGTAGCCGAATGGTCAGACCATTCGCCTCCCACCAAGGCAATCCGGGTTCGATTCCGTGGCAGGGTCAGTTCCCGAATTTCTGCATGTGGGTATCTTACCGGATGATGCCACTGGTTGGCGAGTTTTCTCCGGATCTCCCGTTTCCCCCCGCCACAGTATTCTGGCACTGCTCCTTACTCACCTCATGTCACCCCTCATTAGCACTGAATTGCTAGGCTATCAAGAACTTGCTATTGAATGTGAAGTTATATTTTAATAATTTTATATGAAGACAGTTTGATGATATAATCGACCAGCGATTACACTGTAAACATTTATGCGGAAGTTATAGTCCTGTAGATGCCAAAGTTAACGATTAATAAGCGAACAGACATATTCACTTTTTAAAAATGGCTGAAATGGTGATTTTATGTGTAGTAGCGATTATGTGCGGGGGGGGGGTGAATTTTTTTAGGGTGGTACAGATTTTAATTTTAACCAAACAATGATAAAGCATTTGTGCTATGTTGTGTGAAACTATTTTTAATTAGTAATTTATCTTTCGTCTGTAATCCATATTTGGGTATACATTTTAACACTCAAGCAAAGTGTTTTATTGCAGTTATGAGTACCACTAAAACTTTACAACAAAAACTATTTGAAAATACTTTTTAAAAATTCAATTACAACAAAAACTATTTGAAAACAGTAACCAACAAATAACACACATTTTCTTTTGTATGACAGGCTAACACTTCCACAAAGTGTTAGAGATTTTCTATTGTACATTTTATATTTTTGTGATACACTTATAAAAATAACTTTCAATAATACTGCAGAAAAAATTTAAAGAGAACTGTAATTTGTAAAAATAAATGTAAGAACTATCGGAATTTAAAATTTCTGTATTTTTACGTATAAATTTTAAAGTAGTTGATATTACAACTCTTCAGGCGTGAGAAACGTCGTTAACATTGCTGGTTACCTTCCACATTGTTTGGGATACTCCCATTATATTCCGTTGCTGCATCATCATCTTACTTCACCTACATGTATAGCATAATAAAACTGCCGTATTTCAAAGAAATAGTAAACGTGACTACTTTACAAACAATGTTTAATGTTAAAGTCCTTATAATTGTGTTTGAAAGAAAAAAGAATTAATTTCTTAATTAATGTATTTTTTTTAATGTAGTGTTTTTAAAAACTTTAATTACTATCGATTCTTAAAACAATCTCAATATACAGATGAGAAATGGGCATTTGAACTGACCTAATACAAATTCGTGCCAATAATATTAATACACAAAATAAAATTTGCGCTGACTTCATTTTAAAGAAAATATGCTGTTGAAGTCAATGTCACGTCAGTTCCCAATTAGCTGAAACTGGTTTTATTTATTGAATTTTACTGAATTTATGGCTTCTTATTGAGACCTACATTGGTTAGTTAATTTGTGTTCTTTTGCAAAATGTAGTAACCCTGGTAATTCTTATCGTTTCCCAAAAACTATGAAATCATCGCGTGGATTCCTTTGTGCTGTTAAGTACAACCAATAAAATTACTTTGTAAAAATTAGTTTACTTTAAACTGTAAAAAAAATTACATTACAGTGTGTTAAGTTGCTTTTATTTAGGTTATTATTTATTTTCGCATGGTGTAAATGATGGTTTGTTCTTACTGGCCAAATTTACATATTTAATGCTTGGTGAGTGATAGCTACAGTTTTAAAAATGAAACGATAGTTTCATTACTGTATTTTCATGTATGTTACACACTTGTATTGCACTAATTTCAACTATACTAATTATCATATTCGTTGTAGTATGCTGATAAATTCTTAGTTAACTTTAGGGCCTATAGCACACTACAAACTTGAGAAGTTTAGTATAGCTTTGAATATTAAATAATTCCTAATATTTATGCTATAAACATATCACCATGCCCGATTTCGTTTTATGTTAATGTTTTGTCCTACATGTTATCTTATGGTTAAAAATCCATGTCGCAAACTGACTAGGACACGTCGCCTGCGCTGCTCTATCTGCCAGGCTGGAGCTCGGACACAGGCTATTGCCTGTCATTCGCTCCCCCGCCCTGTGAGTGAGCCGGAGGGAGCCATGCTCTGGTCGCACAGAAGGGGGCGGAGTACCTCACTTTAAATGGGACAGGTATAGAATCACTCACCTGTTTTTAAAAAATAGGTTGCGCAGCAGACGTTGCTTGCTGTTGTTTAGAATAGTGGCTTGGGCTCCCTTCTAGTCACGCCAACGGACTCGAGGCTTTCTCCCCCATCTGCCCTACACACGTCCTTCCTCTCGCGCCATCCCTGCACGACTGTTAAATCATGGACGGACATGGTAGATAAGGTATCCCTCGGCGGAGTGATACAACAGACTCCAATTCTCCAAAAGCAGTAAAATGACACTTAAACACATAACAAAGAATTCCAAAATTTGAACATATAGTTTTTACATTGAAATAAAATTATTTATACACACAAATATAAGAATTGGGGACAAAAGGTGCGCAACAGTGGAACTACTTTCGCGGCGCAATATCCTAAGCAACCCCCTGTGATGGCTGACCTACGTGCGTCAACAACCTACGTCATGGAGAGAATTCCATGAAGCAAGCGATCAACCACAACGTCAGCGCCAGAAATCCTACAGCCTGGAGAAGCTTGCAACACTTGAAGTTACTCACTTCACCAGGGAAAATTTAATAATATGCTAAAATTGCCAAAACTCAAAAATTAGTCAGAATACAAGAAAAAGTTATATCACCAAAAATAAGTAAAATTTTACTGTGGTCAATTTGAAACCAAACAATCCAGGAAAATAAACAAATGACTCTAAAATTCCTTGATTATTTTATATTTAAATTTTGAAAAGATGAATTTATACAAACATGTCCCCAATTACTCAATTATTGAATTCTGTTGTATCATACCGGACACCTGACAAACTCATACTGAAAATGGCATATAGCCTATTATGAAAGATTTACATCTAAATTTAAATAAGAAAACCAAAACACTTTATAAAGATTTAAACAAGATGGGGAAGTTGCTGAACACTTCACAGTAGTATATTAATTTGTAATTCAAAACTGCCACTGTAAACACACATGACACACACAATTGAAGAATTCAAGTTCCGTTCAGCATACTGCCATGATCGACGATGACACAATTTTTCTTAATGTGTGGAACAGACAAAATAAATGTTATTTTCTATTTCCACATGCTCAGGTTGGCGATCGTATAACATAACAGATTATCAATGATATTCAAAAGTATTATAATGAACTGTTTATGAATGTGTTCATCAAAAATCCATATTTATTACACATGGACAAACACACTTCAAGCGAGCTAAGCCGAAGCGGCGAAAACCTAATTCTGATACCACCTGTCGGAGAAAGCTTGAACTACGCCTGTGGCGTGAGCGTTAGCGGCATGAGTGTCAACGGCTGTTTTGAATTTAGCGTGCGGTTGCATCACTTTATGATGGCGCTGATCAAGTAAAATTACACAGTCACTAAGAGTATTAATAAATATTTTATAGCATATGGTATACAGAGAGGTCGATTACATTTTACGTTCTTTCACTAATGCTGTATTCAAATATGAAAATATACGGAACTACCGGTACGTGCAATGATTCGTTACCAACCATACAAACAATAATGTAACGGTGGTTAATGTTGACTAATATGCAGTAATGGCTAGTGATTTTTTTCAAAGGTTAAATCTTTAGTGCTCACTTTATTCCGAATGACCTATAGTCATGTGCTCCCATTCTTCATTTAATCTTTAAATACAGCCATACATGCACACACGCACGTGCGCGCACACACACACACACACACACACACCACCCACACAGTGCCAGGCAGGCAAAAGCAGATCTCCCCCACAATCTTGCGCAACTTGTTGTTATTTAGCTTCTTAAAACAACCTAACCAACCAGCAGAGCACTTGAAGTCAACATTTTGCATAGTGGTAGCTGTGAATGTGTTGGCTTTTTCCAGTAACATGATAGGCACAGGTTGGCACCTCGCAACTTTTTCAGTTTCATGTTATGGCCTTCCTTATCTGCAGCTATTATCTTATCTTCCAAAAACTGTATAGCAAGGTGGTGGAAGAAATGTGAGACGTTGAAGCGAAGGGTAGGAGGGAAGCCGGCAAACATATAACAAAAGTGCGCTATAGCATCACACATCAAGAAGCTCGAGTAAGCCTGGTTCACACGGGCACGTAACTTGTGGCAAGCCTATTTCACATTGCTTCTCTTATTCTGTATGCTTTAGGCGGTCGTCAAACAATTCAGCACTACTAGTCGTGGCTAGCCCTAGAGGCGTGAGACTGTCTGAGTGAGGGAGGCTAACGTCCTCTGGGAGTGTGGCATCCCTCGGGAAAGGCCAACGCTACGTACCTCCTGTGTACAGAAAAGAGGCTTCAGAATTTCTTTTACTAAAGGGGAGGCTTGTAAACCACTCACCTAGAATAGTTGACGGATTAAGTTTTGCTTCCACTCAGATAACGGGGTGGTCCTTTTAGGCATCTGGCGATCTTCTGCTATCAGTAGGTGCGCCTGGCGCGGAGGTATCTTTATCAGGCTGATTTAAGGGCCTTTTCACATGCTGTGCCGCCTTAAGAGGCAAGTGTCCTGTCTACTTTGGCCAATGTTTCATCCCCAGTGTTCAATTCGATTTGCTTTTCCCATTTGCCAGCGCGGCCTTAACAGTGTGTGCCGACAGTAGTACTTGTTTTGTTATTGAGTAGAGGGGATGGAGATTGATGACGTCGACTCTGAGTAGAGGGGGAGCAAGCAGAAGGAGAGGTGGAATTTCTGGATGGTCGGGACGAGCACAGGCGAGTTGATCCTGTAGTTGGTCAGTATTCAGGATCGTCTCCATTAAAACAAGGTTGCGTAGTGCATGGAAGGGGGATAATGCTTTGGCGACTGTTCCCGCGCGGCAGAATATGGACTATGGTAATGAGGAACGGACGATCCGGCTTTTGACTGCATTATAATTATCCCTTAAAAGCCCGATTAGTGGATAGTGCGACATAAAAATGGATACAGATGGTGTGACCGTTGTTGAATTTCAATCACCCATTCAAATAAAGCTAAATAATTTTTATTAAAGCACTGAACTTTTTTACGAGAAAAGAAAATTGTGAATTTTTATGTATGTGTGTGTAAATATTTTAAGTTATCGGGCAGATTCACAACCACCTACAAATTATTTTCGTAAGTAGTGTGACAAGTTTTGTAACTATACATTATTATGTACCTATATTATGTGTGTTTGTGTAATGATGACATTATATTACTGAAACAGAATAATACATGCCCAACAATACCATTTTGTTTTTTACAAAAGTAGTAACTAATAACTTAAAGTGTATGAAATATCCAGACTGTAAAACTAATTTAAAGCAGTGGTGCAACAACCCATGAGCCACTAATGATGAAAAAATAAGTTTTCAAAATTGTTTTCAACAACTATTACCTCATTGTCAACATGGTATTATATATTTTACCATTAAAATATCTGTCTTATCCACTAATATTCACATTCATATTTTGTTTCAAGTGCTACCAAGCAAGGTGGCATAACAGTAGCATGTTGGACGTTTTGGAGGACCCGGGGTCAATTTCCGAAGGTTTGCTGAAATAGCTCCACACGAATGTTCGGGTAGTTCCCATTGCTTGCTATTGAGTTGAGTTGTATTTATTCTGTTCTAATGACCCCGGAGGCGAGAAAGTAAAGTTACAAAACTTGTTTCAAGTGTGGTAATGTTATATCTTTTTTTGACAGCTGTAGTACTTAAAATTGTCTTTTTAGTACGTGCCCAATACAGCTTGTGAGAAATGTCTTCTGTGATCTATCATGGCTATAGACATGAAATTTTCGCATTAAGAATTTTGCTTTGATTTGTTTTGGTGCCTTATGTGCACATCTGCAGTTCTGTTTCGTGGTGACTGGCAGCGAGTCTTTGTGCAGAGGCATCGCTAGGGACTTGAACAATTCGCCTTTTCTTCTACGCACACACTAGAATTTCAGAGACTATAGGTAATGTCACTTTCACAACTGGCCCGTGACTTATTTGACATCTGCTGAAAGTCTCTGAGCCAATAATAAAAATATACCTAAACGTGCCCCATACCACAGTGTCAGCGAACAGCTAATGAACCGCTATTGTCTGCATGAGTACACAGATATGCTTGGAGACTAGCCTACACGTCAGTGAACCCGCACATTTTTCCAGTCTCTAGGCATTGCTCATTTGACTGAAAACCAAGCACAAATGTTAACATAAGGCAATGAAACAAAGTAGGGTAAATTTCTTTTTGGGGAAATGTTCTTGTCTCTAATGATGGCACAAGTGACACTAAACTATGAATTGATGCTGCACCAACAGTAGCTAGTGGGTATTTCTCAAGGAAGACCGTTGTCTTGCACTTATTATTTAAACTTTGTGGACTCACAATCTCTATATAGAAGTCCAGCACTCACTCAACGCGCAGCCTAAACCACTGGACTTAAAAGTGTGAAATTTTCAACATAGCTTCCCCTTACATTGTAGGCACCCAAAAAGAAAGGATTTTTCGAAAATCGAAAATTAAAGGGATGAAAAGGGGCAAAACGTAATTTTTGCAAAATTCTCAATAACTCTCTAACATGATATATTGTTAATATTTTTGCTAGGAAACTTAGCCTAAGCAAATGCATATTTCAAAATTTTTCGATTTTTCAAAATTGGAAATTAAGCGGATGAAAAGACGTTAAATGTGTTTTCAATAAATCCTCTATTTCTCTTAAACCACTTAAGATATTGAGGTGGTCTTTGCATCACAATGGCGCTCATGTAAATGTTTACTAAGTAGTTTTAGGATTTTTCAAAATTTGTCCTGGAAAGCCGGTAAAAAATGATAATTGTTTTCAATTAATCATCCGTATCTCCTGAACCATTTGAGATATCGAGGCTGTTTTAACTTTAAAATGAAGCTTACATAAATACCTAAAAAGTAATTTCAACATCCCTCAATATTCTTCCCTGAAAGCTGGTAAAAAAAAAGTGTTTACAATTAATCATTCGTATCTCCCAAACCACTTGAGATATCGAGGTTGTTTTTGCTTTAAAATGAAGCTTACGTAAATATCTAGAAACAGAACTCCTATTTTTCAAAACTCTACAATTACGGGTGCGAAAAGTAGTACAGTGAAATCTCATTACAAAGTACTTGCAGGGGAAGCTTAATTTCATACTTTATACTGAAATTACTCAGTAGTAGAAATACACATAAAAATATTCCATATATACGAGCGGTATAGCAAAATATATTGTAACACATTAAATCACTTTTAAAAAAATTTTAAAATTTGGCAATTACGCTATTTATTGCCGATGAAGATGCCACATTGTAGAGAAATAAACAAAACTTTCAAATACACAAAAAGTTTGCATGATGCACTTACCAACTTATTAATATCAATTTGCATATTCACATCAACGTGTTTAAATTAATTCCTGTACAAAAACACACAAATACTGAGAAGTCAAAGTTAAATAAATTACGAATCACAATATTATTTCACTTTCATTTAAGTTACACAAGCTTTTTAAAAAAGTGGGAAATTGTTGTCTGGGTGTTTTTTTTTTACAAACCCTTGGTGTATGTAGCACTCTACTTCGTGGATGGACTTCATTACATTGTCTGGAACATCAGGATTTTTCAAAATAAATCTGTTCAATTTATTGAAGCACTTCATTGCTTCTTTTGTGCTCACAATTTCTTTGACAGGTTCATCTTCACCTTGATCTGATTCGCTGTCTTCTACATTTCTGGAAACAACTTCGCTTATGATGTCTGTGTCAGATAGCACTGGCATTGTTTCTGTAGCACTATCAACAGCCACATAATCTTCAAACTGAATTTCTGAATCTAACTCTAGTCTTTCAGTTACATAGTTCTTTCCGAATCTCTTCAGTCATCTCTTCCTCAGGGTCTTCACTGCCAGCACTGCTAGTTTTTGGCACTTCTTCATGATCTTCATTTTGTGCTTTCACTATCCCAGACTTAATTCAGCAGTTGCGAATTGTGTCTGTCTTGACGTCCTACTAGCCACCAGTTATCAGCTGGATTGCCTGACGAACATTTATGTTTGTCTCCAACTTGCAGCGGATATTGATCAGACATCTGTCAACCAAGCGTTTACGAAAGTTGACCTTGGCATTGTGTATAATACTTTGGTCAAGAGGTTGTAGTACAGCTGTGCAGTTTGGTGGAACTCAATTTTAATTTGTTCGAGCCTCACATCAACATTGTGTGCTGAACAGTTGTCCACTAACAAAAGTTTTTTCTTCTCTTCTCTCTTGAGCTCCTTGTCAAGCTTGAGTAGTCAGTTGCTGAACAATTCTTTTGTCATCCATGCGTGGGTGTTAGCATAATCTGCTGGAAGGGATGCGACCCCTTTAAAACATCTAGGATTTTTGTATTTGCAGATGATGAAGGGTCGTAACTTCTTGGTGCCAGTTGAATTGCAGTAGAACATAACGGAGAGTCGCTCTTTCACTTTTTTCTCTCCAGAACATTTGTCCCCTTTGTAAGACATGGTCTTATTTGGTAACAGCTTATAAAAATAAGCAGTCTCGTCAGCATTATAAATGTCGTCAGGAGAATACTGCTCCATTAGGGCAGAAAGCTTCTCACTTCACTGATCAGCAGCTGTTGTATCTGCATCTTTCTCCTCGCCAGAAATAACCTTCCAGGAAATGCCATATCTTTCCCTAAAATGATGCAGCCATCCTGAACTTGCTTGAAATTTCTCAATGTCCATTAACATTGCAAACTGTTTGGCTTTTCCCTGAAGCATTGGGCCAGTAACAGGGACATGTTAGGCTCTGGTGTCCTTAAACCAGTTGTTAAGAACTTCTTCTAGTTCCCGATTGTCACCTAACTGTAGTCGTTTGCGGTTTGGACACAAAGAAGTTAGGTCGTACAGCTTAAAAATTTTTTCTCGGTCACCAACAATTGTTGACAAAGTCGTCGTTGCAATGCCGTAAGACTTCGTAACGTCCACTTTTTTCCTACCTTTGTCTATTTCTTATAAGATTTTCACTTTTTCTTTTAGTGGAAATTGTTTGCGTTTCTTTTTTGACATCTGGTCACTCATAGTGCACTACGAAATATGAGCGGAAATATATATTTTTGCGCACGCACAGAAACTTTTTGCACCAAAATACTGTCTACAGATCAGTAGAAATGTACGAAAAATCGTCGGACATGTGTGAATTTAAAACAATATCTGAAAGTGTCTCGTAAAAACAATTTGGAAAGCGTAAACAAAAGGAACTTAAGTTGAGTCAAATATAGGGCAACGTCTTTCTTCTGTCTATGAGCAACGTCATGTGAGTGCCATAGAGCGTAAACGATAAGTTAGCGAGAAGATTCAATGTGGCGATAATCTGCGAGAACAATCGATATGGCGTCTTGGGCAAATTTCGTTAAATTTAAGAGTTGTGTGTTTTCACTTGTTTTAACGGTTGTAAAAATTGTAACGTAAAACTATATGTTATTTTTTGTACGCTGTTGAGGTTTTCATCTTATCTCTTGTTTTAAATTTTATTTCTTTCGGCTGTGTACATTGACATTTTTAGAGATATATTATTTGCCATACGCTTTTCATTTGTTTGGCCATCATACAGAAATGTAACCATTGTTTTTGTTTAGAGTTGTAAACATGGCCGAGCGGTGCGGAACGTTACGTATTAATTGACGAAAATGTATTATTCTGGTTTAACTTATCGAAAAATGTGTGTTAAATAAAATTGTGTCGTGAATTAGCCTCAAACGTAATTTGAAATGGGCAAAATTTATACGTTACAATGAAATTCCTACTAAGTTATTGGGAAATTAAATAACATTGTTTACATATGCCTTTTGGCCGGGAATTTTATGGCTGCTAAAGCCAGTGGCGTCTTGCAGTGGACTAATTTGACACACTGTTTCACACAATGTTTATCAAAATTCAAAATATTTGTTTTGTGTTGACAATTTTCATTTACAGTGAACCCTCGATAACTTGGACCTCGATGTCCCGGACTTCGGATAACTCGGACAGAATTTTTAAAAATGTTTTTATAATTTTTTAAATTATTTCTTAGTTAAAATACATAAAAAATTGTTTCTGCTGGATTTAAATTCATCACATTATATTTTAGAACAGTATTAAACTTTATAACATAGTCATCCATCGCTACTTAGCCTTTAATAATCCCACAGTAAATATCTGGCAAGTTCTGTGTGGTAAAATATTGCTAGTGAGGTGCGCGACGCGCGAGTAAAGATGTAACGCAGCAGGCCGACCTCTCACTTTTTATCCTTCCTCCCTCTTTGTCCTGCGAGCCAGGCACTCACATGTGTCGTAAATAAACATTTCAGCATGATGTTTGTGAATTGACTGTAACTACGGGTTACAATGACACATAAATGGAAAATTATTTTGTTCTGGTATGCGCAATGAATTCAGGGCTGCAAATCAAGTTGTTCCGGACATTAAAAAGAAAAATTAAAAATCATTGCTTTGCATTGCGATGTAGAAAAATAGGTGAGAAGATTTACGCCCCTTTAACAACAATGTTTTCAAGAGCAGATGTGGGTGGTGAAACAACAAAACAACATCTAATCCCAAGCCGGACACGATGAGTCACGCTCGCTGGTTGATGATGCTCTGTTGATAACGTAAAGGCATCTGGAGAGTTGTAACGTTTTAAACGTGAATCGGCTTTGTTTATAAACTACTTCACGGGAAATAATAGCGTACATATAATGGATCGTAAAATGTAAACATCTTATGCGGGATAGTTTTAAACGATTTTTATTGAGTGACGCACATGAATGAATTAACAGGATTTTGTAGTCTTAATTTTTTCATGTTTACTATACACCGACAAAATCTTTTTCTTTATTTTAGAAGAAATGGTCTCGTTATGAACGAGTAAATATAGAAAAAAATGTACATTTGTTACATTCTACACCAAAAAAATTTAGGACATTTTTTTGAAAACCCCTTATCATGGCCGCAGCCAATTTTTTGGGCCTAAAATTTGGTCAAAAATATGTGGCAATTACGCGAGTTAATACGGTAACTCTGTAGAACATGATTAAAATTTTATTGCTTTATAATACGACAATCTGTATAAGAATGAAGCTGTAAATTATCTGTTCTATGATGCAATTTATATAGTCTACATAAAATTAAATTTTCATATTAGCAGTGTTAAAATGTGTTCGCATACTGTACAGTGACCCAGTGGGATTGTTAATTACAGTACCGTTTTTATTCATGTATGCGAGGAAAATAATTTTTGTACCTATGTAACTTTGTAGGAGGGTAGAGTAACTATCAGGCTAGCAGTTGGCTGCTGCCCCTACGCTGTAATATACGGACGTAAGGTATTTTTCAATGTAAACATCTTGTGTGAGATGCGTGTGGTCACGTGCGACGTTTGTATTGCACGAGGCTGTACCGGTTGACCTTGACTACTTCCGCTCGCAACCTCCCTAGCTTATCTCCAACGATCATTTATCTCTCTCACACGTGCAGGCACATTGGCTGTCGCCAGCCAGATGAAAACTTTTATGTGATAGAACGGTGCCTGGTGCCAGCTTCTAGCACAGAGATTAAAAAAAAAAAAGACCAGCCAGAAGTAGCAGCATAAAAAAATAAATAAAGATCTGACTGCCCACATTGTTTGACATTCATTTATAGTCCTCCACGTTACGTTAATTTTTCCACTGCATGGCGGCCCTCGCGTAACTTGATGTGATAGTTACATACAAAACGGTATTTATTGCAGCCTCTTTTGCTTGTATATCGGTGTTGCACTGAGAGACGATCACCATCAGACTATGCTGCTAACATCACAGTTGAAGCATTTTTAGCTTTGCCCCTGTAGCTCAGGACCCACTGCCCACTCGCCAGCCAGTGAACTCAGCATTTTGACCAGATTTGTACGTGTTCACAATGTATGTGGTGTTTTAATCTTTCCATTTGTGTTTTATTTTTGAACAGCTAAAACCTGAATCCTCTAAACGAAATCCATGTTATGATTACTTTAGCTGCAGATTTGCTGCGCTGAAGGACAGACGTATTCACGTGACATATAAACTTAAATGAATGAAATGCTAAATTTTGCACAGTTATATCGTCGTATGTAGTTTTAGTATCCATTATAAATGGCATGTCGATGTCAATGAAAGTTTTCATTGGCATGTGATAGCTAATGTGCGACACAAGCATTCCTGTGTAAAATATGTGTTTAGATTTTATTTCTAGTGCTTTATTACAATTAGTCTTAGAAGGTGTTTAAACAACGCAAACAAATAAATATTCACTTTCAGTCGCATTGAGGCGTGCTTACCTATGGCGGATTTGTAGGGTGAGAAACTCTGGCTTTGTAGGGCGAGAAACTCTCGACAAGTGTTCTAGTAAACAGTCTCGTAGAGTTGAATTTCGATCTTAATAAAAACCATGTATCATACAGTGCCCTCGGGTACCCTCCCTATACGGTATTTACTTAATGAATTAATGTAAATATTATTTTAGATTACTGTGCCTTCAGATGCAAGTGTTATTTTGTCCGTCATGGTACAAATGTAACGGTGCGCTACCAACAGTAAATTTGCTTATTTAAATTATAGTTCTGAACTTGAAGTCAAATGGATTTTCTTTTGGCAATATTACCAGTGCAAAATAGTTTTTTTTTTTAGGCCTGGCTTATTTCATAACACAGTTGTAGGTTGTGTGCATCAATTAAAAGATTTTCGGAGTTGGGAACAAAAAGTATGGCTAGAATTGTACATATTATAAACGTAACAGAAACACCTGTGATGTTAATTTGAGTGCGAATATAGCAGTAGAATTAATTATGATTATGTAGTCACAATTTTCATGGTACTGAGTAATATTATAAAAACTATTAGCCTATAAGTGGTCAGATGTTTGTTGTAATAGTCTCATCGTTTTCTTTAGTAGTAAGTGCAATAGGATTTCTGTTTAAATTTTTCAATAGTTATGTAAACATACATAATTTTCAGAAAATTGAGTAACGGAGAAGTACATATGGTTTTTCAGAATGTTTGCAAGTGGGTCTTTCTGTATGTTGTCCTTGTATAAAAGTTTCGTTCAACCGTCTCTAATGACCTCACTGCGACGAGATATAGAGTCTAATTACCTTACCTAAGCTATCTATATGTTTAAATAGGTTTCAATAACTTCCTGAAACCTGTGAACTTTTTTTAAAATTTGAGTAATTTACGTGAATCCAGTCAAAGCATAGGACGCAAAGATTTCTATGAGCAATTTACGGTAAAAGATAACATCCAGTAGGTGTTTTATTGATTCCTTGCTTTAAAAGATAACATCCAGTAGGTGTTTTATTGATTCCCTGCTTGAAAAGTTGGCAAGTATGGCATTATGAGTTCATCATGTTGAAAATCACAATACTGTAGCTTGTTGTATTCAGGTTATTGATGTTTCAGTGGTAATGCTTTTCACCTCTTTTCTCTACAATTTAAGAAAATATTTTACTATTTGCCTATGCTCCGAAGGAAACCGACCCTCAAAATATAACATTTTTTAGGTCATGTTGTTTGGGCTGTGCACTGTCAGTATTTATGTACACAGTGGACACAGCACTACTAACAACAGATAAAGAAAGCACCAATCTGGCAGGCAAACTCACCACATCCTTTTATCGCTTAGAAAGATTCTTCTCAGCCCAAGGAATCACACTCAATGCCCAAAAAACCCAAGCCATTTTCTTCACAAGACACCCATCAGAACCCACACCCCCACCAATACAACTTCACGCAAAAGATATCAACTGGAACCCCCAAGTAAAGTACCTTGGTGTCCTCATCGACAGCAGACTCCGATTCATTCAACATATCAAACAAGCCTCTGGACGTGCCCGCAGAGCCATCAGGGAACTGCAAGAAATCCTAGGACCACAAAGCAAGATAAACCCACGAGAATCAATGTATTTAAAGCCATGATAATTCTCCTGCTAATGTCTGCAGCACCCATTTGGATCTCCACAGCAGCTTCTACCCATAGACCTCTCTACTCAGCATTCTACAAAGGACTTAAGACAATAACAGGACTCCCTTTCTGTACTCATCGCACCTACCTACTAGCCACAACAAACCTGGAAAGCCTAAAAACTATCTTAACCAAAGCTGTAAACAACTTCACAAGCAAACTTGACACCAGTGCAAACCCCCTAATCAGGAAACTCTCACAGAAAATACCAGGAATCTTCCCGCCCATATTCTCAACCGAACATCTCCAAGAATACCACGAAGACCGATTCAACCAAGCCTTCCTACCCTCAACAGACACAGAAGAGGACTCAACATAAACCAAGATGTAACAAAAAGCAGTCAAGGAGAACAGCGTAGTGTCAAGTCGACGAAGAGACGGAAGATGAAGAAAAAAGAGAAGAAAGAAGAAAGAAGAGGAAAAAAGAAGACAAAGAAGAAAAACAAGAAAGAAATCCAACAAGAAGAAACCACCGTGGGTTTTTTACAGGGGGAACTCCCCTTTTTCCCACACAAAATCAAAAAATGAGCACCCAAAAGAAATAAAAATATTGACCCAATTCAACAATAAAGTAAAATACTCAAATAAGACACGTAAATTACAATCAGAGGCTTGACTCAAACTTTAATGCACACACATAATTTTAACTTGGCATGATGGCACAGAATGTGTACATCCATTGAGATGCACATTTTTTTGTTAATTAGTGAAAGTATTACATATTCACAAATTTCGCATTAAAATCTTATTTTGTTTGTAAAAACTGACTGCATGTAACAAGTATGACAACTCCATAAGTTGTATTGGGTGTATTTTTGGAAGTTTTAGTCTTTTGCTTGCTATATCTGTGGAGGGAAAAGTAGAAACTGTCCTGGGTACATGTTGTTTTGGCTACACGTATCGTGGAGTAATGCGCAAATGAAAACAATTAGCCTAAAAAAAAGGTTAAGCTAATAATTTACAGAGCAATGAATGAGGCAGGTAAAATTTGTGTGGTAATTTTCACTCCAATATGTAATACAATTTTTGGCAAGTATGAAATTGTAACAGTTCTCACCAACTGCTATTTTTTCGTAGCTGACATGGCATTTAGTACACAGAACTGTGTTTGTACTCGCTATTGGTAAGTGCTGTTGTAGGGGTGACCGGAGACTCCAAAGGTTAACAAGTAGTACTGCGTAGTGTGAAGTTCGTACTAGAGTTCATTTTCATTGCTTTATGAACTGGCATTTCTGTTTTGCAAAATTCTAAGTGAACTGTTGTGTGAAGACAGTTTATAGTCATTCTGCAGGATATGTAAAAGTCAGTCCATATGTCTTCCACACACAAAACTGTCGTGCAAGTCAATATTTGTTGTTCAAGCAGAAAGTTGACGAGATCACGTAGTGGCATGCCAAAAGTTGCAGATGGTTTAAATTCTGTAATGTGTGCACCTCATATGCTTTGAAGGTAATAGCCAGCAAAGCACTGATCAGAAGCTTCTCTGTAGAGACTGATGTCCTCTTACTTCTGGGTCAAGTTGCTTCTTGGTGTTCAGCTGCTGAAAGCACTGACCTTACGAGAAGTACTCGGGGTACGTTTTTATCTACTGGAAGCCCTGTATATGGGAGACTATTTATGCCTGTATGTGCAGAGTAAGATAGTGGTAACTTTGTTGTAGTCACTCCTCCCCTCTCCACTCCCTTCCCCATCCTTTGGGACTTTCACCAGGTGACCCTGTACAGTGGAACTCCTTTTTTATATACTTAACAAGGAACCTAGAAAAATTATAAAATGCAAGAAAGTGTGAAAAGAAAGAAATTTCTAATGTAAAGCAGCAAAAGAACCACAATAAGTAGGTGTAAAATGAGGGAAAGTTTAAAAATGGGGTGGTTTTGAAAAAAAGTTTTCCACCGTAATTTGTTTTGTGAAAAGCATGGTGCTAAGCCTAACAAATATGTTTTGGTTTATAGTGTACAAATTTGGTTATTTTATCCCACATATTGAATTTGTAGAAGCTATTTTCGAAGGGCCTCCAAACATTTTTTTCCATGCGTGCAGTGTTTTTAAAAACATGAAGCATAGTATGAATTGTGTTTTATTTTAGTATATAAAGATGTTCAGGAATAAGTTTAGCAGTTGAACATAAAATAGAACATATATGTCATGTTGCAACACTGTTCATGTGATAGACAAGGACTTCTATTTAACACTGCTTTTTGACTGTCATTGTTTGTTGAAGGCGGTTTTTTCCCGGACTTATCTACTACCACCCAGCCTGTGTTATGAGCAAAGTAATGTTTCTTCATCTTCATGATTCCACACCTCGTTATTGCTTATCTTCTATATACCTAATTTTCTTATAAATGTAATGTTAATTTGTTATTTATATGTTTGTAATTTGTATTACAGGGGGAATTATTAAATAAGGAATCGGAATGCAGAAGTTCTGTGAAACCCGAGGCGGTACGTGTCACACCAGCTAAACCATCACGACGAGCTCTGACGCCAAAAAACTTCAACACTCCAAAGGTGTTCACAACTCAGTTAAAGACGCCAAACTGGAAGACGCCACAAAGCAGAACACCTGCAGCGACTTCTCATTTTACCACGCCACGTGTTAAACTTCCTGTTATTTTCTAATATTTCTTCTGTAGAGTTTTTTATATGTATATATTGTATAGTTTTGTATGTTTGAAGTTAATGTAACTGATAATAAATATTTAATAATGTTTTAATAAGCATTGTAACATTTACAACAGTATTTTAACACATCACCAGTAGCTAGTGTTTTTATCAGGACAAACTTAAATTGAATATGTAATTTGCAAGTGTAAGTTTTTAGTTTACTTGGTAGCAAGTGTGTTACGCTTAATTAACCTGGTGGTGTTTGTGATTTTTTGTACTAATTTTTTAAATTGTGTATGACATGTTTTGTAAGATTTTAAATAACTAGACAAGTGTTTTTGTGAGTAATGTAGGAGCAGGTGCTTCTTAACGGTATTGTAAATAATGTTTTGTAAAATTTTGAACAGCAATACATAAAATACTGCAATTTTTAATAAACAAATACTAAACCAAAGTGTTATTTGGAAAATAGTGTTACCTATCCTATAAAGTGTTTGCCAAAGTGTGATACACCAGTTATTTTTTAATCATGCCATGGCTGTTCACAGTGGCGTAGCCAGGATTTAAGTTTGGGGAGGGAGGCAACAGTCACCCATCACCCCTAATGAAGCGGGGGTCCGGAGGTCGCCCTCCAGAAAAATTAGGATTTCAAGGTGCAAAATGAGACTATTTTAGCAGTTTTCCTAGTGTATATATGTGTGTGTGTTTGTTTGTGTGTTTGTGCGTGTGTATGTGTATGTA
>PNEQ01047730.1:25591-45668 GCA_003012365.1 Medauroidea extradentata
TTTTTTTTTTTTTTTTTTTTTTTTTTTTTTTTTTTTTTTTTTTTTTTTTTTTTTTTTTTTTTTTTTTTTTTTTTTTTTTTTTTTTTTTTTTTTTTTTTTTTTTTTTTTTTTTTTTTTTTTTTTTTTTTTTTTTTTTTTTTTTAAATTATTTCTTATGTCATCAATAATTTTTAAGACTGTCTTAAAGATTTATTAAAAACGTGTTTTTTATAACGATGAACGATACATTTCAACTGTTATGATGCTACGTAATAGGTATTATGGTGTGTACTGCAGAAATGCCTAACCTGATTACTGTCGTGACGTAACGTAGTCGTGATTTTGGTTAATTTTAATTTCGAAAGTCAGGTGGGGTGCTGAACAGGGGGAAGGGGAAACACCAGTTAAATCTTACCGTCGAAGTTTTTGACGGAGTTCCCAGGCGTCTTTGAAATTGCCTCATGCAAACCCCTACGATAACTGCTACACTAAATCTACTGAAATGATACACAGCCTGAATGAATAAATTAAAATTTATACTGCCGAAAAGTAGAGTGAATATAATTTGAAACTTATAGAAAAGCACAGCTAGGATTTACCTAGAAATTAAATTTAATAGCCTTGGCTGACTAATACTACATACAGAAACTAAAATAATGCAGTTGCAGTAGAAAAGGACCAATTTACAGTACTAGTGTTGTAGCAGAAAATATGTTACGTCGGGCAAATAGCACTTCAGATAGTTCACAACCAAATAAATATTACAGTTCATTTTGCCTCGACTAATTAAGTGGTAGAGCATTATTTAGAGAAACTTGACAAACAGTTGAGTGGGTGAAAACCTTCCTGAGGACTGGAAAACATAAACCACGTTGAACAAAATATTCGCAGCATACTAGTAGAAAACCCTCATGGCGTCTGGTCGCGCTAGGTTCAGACCATGTAAAATTAAGATAGCAAGACTTATCTGCCGGCTTCTTTGCGGTGACCGTCGTCCCGAGGTTCTCTAAGTTCTAGTAGTTAGTCTCGTTCCACTCCTAGCTAGGTAATCCAAGTCTCATTACTCAAAAACTGCCGAAAAGCACATTCTCATGCCGCCTAACCATCGGTACCACACACACCATAGAAAAAAACTCCACTCTCTATGCTTTGAGGAAGTAAATAATACTGCACTGCAAACTGAATCCATTAAACAAAAGTAAACCTCTGAGTCAGCCATTACATTAAGCCCAATATTAAAGAAAATGCGCCCAAACATTAATAAATAATTATTACCTTGAAATAGCGTTAACAGCTAATCAACCATTAAAAGTAATTAAATAAAATAAAACTTGAAATTGGCACTTGTTACACTGTTATGTATTATGTGTTGGTGTCTCATATATATGCAGTATCTTTATTAAAGTCTTTTAATTTAACTTATTTGAGTAATGCAATATTTTTAGCCTGAATGATCAGAAGAAAAGCCTACATTATTTGCCATCAGTTAAAGGAAATTCTTGCTTAGCACATGAACTGTGATACATAACATGTCACATGTGTTTTGTTTTACACAAAACTGCCAAAATTATTGTCAGTATCTTTATATATTAGAATAAAAAACAGTCCAAATACGCGCCTATATTTTAATAATATAGTACACATTTTAAACATATCTGTAACACCTTTAAAATAAATGAAACTGCTTGTTGAAAACCGATGAATCGAGAAAATTAACAACTGAAATTGTAAAACAGAAATATAACAGTGACGCGGTTTCGGCGGTGGTCTTGGGCGGTGAAGGTCACGTTGGTGAGCCGAAACCTCTTGGTGCGGGAAGTCTGTCGGCGAGGGCGCGATGGCTAGTTGGCGGCATGCTCCACTCCCAGGATGCACTCCCGAAGCGTCGACCGCCACCTTCCTCGTTGGACTCTCCCCACCTCGTAAAGGCTATTACGGCGAGGGAAACTAGCACTGCACTGGAGGTTGCTCTTCCACAGCAGGTGTAGCCGAAGGTGGAAAGGAAGAAGTGGCAACAATGGGGCGCTGATACCCCGGACAGGATTGCACGGAATTGCCTGGGTTAGGAGTTGCGTCGGATGGGAGTCCACAAGGCGAGGATGGGGTTGAGATGGAAACGGATGTGGAGGAGGGGGTACTAAGGAAGGCTGATCCACCAGGGGACTGTAATGCCAGCCGGACAATGGCGTGGCCGTTGAGTGGTGTGCCTCGTCGAGCGGCGGCGGAGACCTCCCTCTGGATCCAATACACCCCTGTCTCAGGATCCCTAACCTCCAGTGCCTTCTGTACTAACTTGGCAAACTCCTGTCGGGCCCTCAACTTCCTACCTAACCTCTTAGGCATAGCCTGACTGTGAAGATGGAGTGATACGGTTAGCTGATTGTTGGAGACGGATATCCCGTAGGATCGCCTGTCGTGGCATGAAAAGCCTTAAGGCGGCGGCACTATTGTTGTCGCTGGGCAGGTGGACTTGAAGAGGAGCGCTAGAAGTGCGCCTCAGTACGTCCCTACGCCTTTTCACCTCTTCCAGTCATGACAAGACCCGACACCGCTCGGATAGAGCACAATGTATTCGTGCTACCTCCAGAGGGCGTATGTAGAAAATCTGGAAGGCGTGCGGCTTACGCCTCCTCCCAGTCGTAGAATGATTAAGACGACCCAATTTCAAACTCCCGTTGCGATCCTATAGGATGCAGGGGTCCCAGGTGTCTGGCAGGTGGATGGGTTTGTCAACAATGGAAAGGTACGGTGAGTGAAGAAATAATAGGAATTATGTGCTGCGTTGTTTATTGGCATACGCCAACAATGGAAACTGAAACACCCTGTGCCTAAAAAGCCTGAAGGGCATGTAGGAAGGAACCGAAGAGCACTAGCTTCTGTGGGGAGAGTCGTTGATGCAGGCGACGACGCTTTGGAAAGCGGCTTTTGGTTGGCGAAGCTGGGCAGCTGGCGTAGAAGGCTTTCACGGTCGTGATGGGCGCTTCTGGAAGGGATCCGGCGGTCGCTGGTCTTCCGGGCCTGGAGCTGTAGCTTGCAGTGGCATTGAGGGTAGAGAAATCTACCGCAGCTGAACCTTTCAGTGTTAGCAGGGGTACTGCTCAGAGACGAACTGCTCTTGGAACTCTACTGAGTGGCATGTAAGGTGCGACTGACTTCGGTGGATCGCGCTTCCGCTTTTATACCCTTCTCGGGGCTGTCTGTTGTGATTGGGCGGCCGCTCGCCTAATGAAGAGATGGCTCGGGCGTGAGGGTGTGGTCCTTCCCTCCTCTGTGGTCTCTGTGCTGTGGGTGGCATGTCTACATGCGGCAAAGCGCCTTGTTGGAAAAATACGTTAGAATATGCTTGCCCAGGGTTTTTGTGAACGAAGGATAACTAAGGAAGGGTTAGGTAGGCTTTATTTAAATATTTTGGTGTCAGGTTAAAGTGCACAGACGTGTGCGGGGGTAATAAGGGTAGAAAGGATTATCAATGGGTGCTGGAATATGGAGCGGGCAGGATGAGGTGGCGGCTTCACAGCTCAGACGCTAGCATGCACCAAACCCCCCTGCTTGAACAGCAGATGCCTCGTCCAGACTGTTCTGCTCCATGTTCTTCGGATGTAGACTCTTGAAGCTCTCTTTCTCTCTCTCCCTTTCTCTCTCTCTTTCTCTCTCTTTCTCTCTCTTTCTCTCTCTTTCTTTCTCTCTTTCTCTCTCTTTCTTTCTCTCTTTCTCTCTCTCTTTCTTTCTCTTTTCTTTCTCTCTCTCTTTCTCTCTCTCTTTCTCTCTCTCTTTCTCTCTCTTGATCTCTCTCTTGATCTCTCTCTTTCTCTCTCTTTCTCTCTCTTTCTCTCTCTTGGAGATGACCCTCAGCCTAAGGTGCACATGCGGTGCCCTGTATTGACGTATTGAACTCTCGAATGCAAAGCTAGCTATCTTGGGGAAGGAGATTCAAAGAAAATATGCGGTTGCTAGTGCTCTTATACATAGTGGTCATTTGGCAGGCATCAAAATCGGGTGATACACTCGTTACACAAATCTGCAACTTGAAAATACAACATAGTTGTACCCTGGTAAACAATACAACATACTTCACACTGATATTTACAATTTACATTGGCAGCTCTTCGTCCCATTTTACGAGGTATTCCTCATGTCCATAGTCCATATTTGTGGGCTCATATTGTTGCTGCATTTGGCAAAACACTTCTTACTTGTTACATGAAAGAACAGAGTTGTATGTACAGGGTTTGTACTTACTGGCACATAAAGACAAGTGGTATAGAGTAGCTTGTTCCTACATTAGTTGATTAGCTCTCGTCATCAGCAAAGGTATCAGGGGATGTGTTGGGTCAATTCCCAGGGTATGCTACTCAACTGAACTACAGCCAGCGTATTGTGGCAAGAAAAGACAACACAATACCAAGTGCTGAAATGACTTATCTCCTGCTAAGGCAACAACATAGTGGTTTCTTACATGAACTGCTCACTTGCTTACTGGTTCCTCGTCAGAGAAATTACTCGAGACCTTTACCTGGCTTGGACTTATTGCATAACAGGGGATGTATCTCGGGGCAGATACTAGATACAACAAAACAAACAGGTAAATTACTTGGCTCAGAAATTACTGACTTTACTAAGGTGTCTGCTATTCCAATTCAGTTGTTAAGCTATGCCAATTTATTGCTGTGGCGGAAGGGTAAGTGTTGGGTTCAAATCCCGTTGGAGTTCTTCAACTGAACTGCTCCAACGTATTGTTGCTACGGTAAAATGAGACACATAACCACAAACAAAAATCACACATCTCTCATGCTTAACAATATTTGTAGAACTTGCTTGCAGGATGTTGCGGTGACGTAGCACTGTCTTCTTTCTGGCATCCACGGGGATGCGGCATGAGGGGTACTCTGCTTTCAACTTACACTAAAAAGGGTTCGTAGCACTGACTAAACCTAACTTATCACCAGGTACCCAAAACAAGGCTAACCTGACCCGTCGCACTGGTTGGGTACTTACTGACGTAGCACTTGCTTGGATGCCCTCAGCGGGCTGGATGACGGTGCAGCGAACGCTGCGGCGTCCGTCATCAGCAACAGTATCTGTGCACTGAGCGGGTACAAAGACTCTAGGTCTTTTGCACACAGTGTCTGTTCTGCTCTCTGCTGGGCTGGTGATGTTTTACGCCACGAGGTTTCTCGGTAGCATGCAGTTTGTTGCCCTGGTGGTCCTCGGCAGCTTCTCCATGGCTGGATACGTCTCGGCGGCGGAACGTATTTCCTCTCAGCCTGGGAAGAGGAGGGTGGTTTGCTGGGTGGCTGCGTCTGAATGGGCAGCGGTATCTGTGTTGGAGCAGGCTGCGGCTGAGCGTGCGGTGTTCTCTTGATCTGGACTGGCCGACCGGGAGCAGGGTGGATGTTGCCCAGCAGCGAAGGTTGGGGCGGCTTCCTGCGTGTACCGGGGCTTGAAGTTCAGAGTGGAGTCTGGCTGTTGGATCTCATCTGTCACCTGGTTGCTCGTCCTCCCGAGGGGTGGTGTAGGCATGGACGGTGGAGCTTGTGCCTGCTGTCGGCGTGGAGGAGATTTCATGCTTACTCCTTTTTGTTCGCTGAACGGAGTTTGGTTTGCTGGGTTCGATTTAGGTGGAGCTGGGGCTGGTTTGGTGTCAGTGATGCTCATTTTGGTTATTTTTCCCCAGTCATCTCGCACCCAAAGAATGTTACCTATCTGCTCAATTACTTCTTGGAGTCCTTTCCACTTAGGGTAAAACCCTGCGTGAAAGTGGGCAGCTTTATTGCTGAGTGGGTGGCTGCGCGTATATACGTAACCACTCTCTGTGGCTTGTGCTGGCCTGAAGTTTGGTCTGGGCATTTTCTTCTGCAGGTAGCATTGTTGTTTGTCAGTTGCCCTTGTTCTCCGTTCATTGGCGTTCTTGCGGACTTCCTCTGCTGTAGGGATGTCTGTGGGTCTCTCTTCCCATTCCCATTCTCATGGGCGGGAGATGGTTCTTCCGAATAGCAACTCACTTGGGGTCGCTCTGGTTGCATCGTGACGACGGCGGCGAAGGGTGAACAGGATTTCGGGAATGTATGCGTCCCAGTTCTGGTGATCCTGTGTCATTCTAGTAGGCCCTTCTTTATTTCTTGGTTCCGGCGCTTGGTCGGATTTCCCTGTGGGTGGTATCCTGGGGTGGTCTAGGTTTCAGTGCCCCATCTGCGTGTGGCGGCAGTCCATTTTCCTCCTCTAAATTGGACTCCATTGTCGGTTAGAATGGTTTTTGGGTATCCCCATGTAGGGAAAAATTCGTCCAATTTTCGTATGATGGTGGTTGTTTTGGCATTTGGTAGAGGATAGGCTTCTACCCATCTGGAGAAGAGATCAGTGGCAACCAGCAGGTATCTCTTCCGGCGATGCGAGGTGGGATATGGCCCCATCAGATCTAAGGCGACCATGTGCCATGGTGTGGTAGGTCGTCGTGGGTGTGGTGCGGCTTGCGTTTTCCCATGTGCACATAGTAGGCACTGAGAGAGACAGTCCTTAACATCACAGCATATGCCATTCCAGGTGAATCTCTCTCGTATCTGTCTCAGGGTTTCCGCAGTTCCTGGGTGGCCTGCTTGTGGGTGGTCGTGGTAGTAGGCACACAGATTGCTTCGTAACGTGGGTGGCACCCAAAGCTTCCTTGTAGGTCCGTCACTCTCGTCTCGTGCCCATATGTAGCCTCTTTCGTCTCTGTAGGTTTGGGGGTTAGTTTGTACCTTCTTGTTTATGTCGGGGTCCCGACGTTCATTGGCGAACTGTTGCCATTCAAGAGTGGCTGTAATGGCTTGTACCACATCTCCATTAGTGCTATGTTGTCTTGGATTTTCAGGTGGAATAGCTCGGTCCCAGTCTTCTAGAGTGGGGTCGTCTCGGTTTGTGTTGGCAGGAACTCTGGATAGTGCGTCTGGCAATTCATTGTTCCTCCCTGGGCAGTGTTCAATGGTGAATGTGAATTCTTGTAGCAGGAGAACCCATCTTCCTAGCTCAGACTTAGTTGCACTGGTCTTCTGTAGCCATGCTAGTGCCTGGTTGTCAGTGCGAAGGATGAAGGGTGCGTCCTCGAGGTAGTATCGGAACTTCTTGACCGCCCAAATTACTGCGAGGCACTCTTGTTCGTTGCTGTGGTATCGGATCTCAGTCCCTGTAAGTTGGGTATTGGCATAAGAAATAATTTCCTTTTTCCCATTTGGTTTCTGTTGGTACAGCACTGTTTCTAAGCCATGCTTGCTGGCTTCGGTCTGAAGGATTAATGGTCTGGCAGGATCTGGTCTGTGAAGAAATATGTACGTGGCAAAACTAAATATTTCTTCCATTTGAGTAATTCTGAAGAGAAAAATGTCATTGGCGTAATTTTGATTATGAAATAGATCCTTTATAACCATTGTTGTGTTGAAACTGGGAAGTATTTAGTTATTTATGTGTCACTTTTATTATACGCTACGAATACATTTAAAGTGGGAGAAGGGGATGTTATCAAACAAAAGACAGTAAATTGTTCTGTCGTAATGCCATTTTAGGTACAAAAACTCATTTCCACTACTATTGTGATCATTATCGGTTAAGCCTAAATGAGAACAGATATCAAACAATCTGGGGTTCCAATATAGTTCAAATTTTTTTTTCCTATGTATGTAGTTTTTTAAGACAAAAGCATACCTACCTATATTATGGGTTATTGTTTTACTTTCCATACAAATAAATGTTAACAAAAAATGACAAGAAATTTTGGTTTCAAAGTCGGTTGCCATACACAACGAATCTCTTGACCGCGAGACACTGTATAGTTTTCCTTGAACCAGTTTAGGACACTATCTGAAGAATTTTGCTGACTAAAGGAAGCCTGTCTCTTATTTATTTACCATTCCAAACCTTTCATGGTCAGTTAAGATTAAGGAACATTTTTTTCTCTTCAGACAACTTTTCTGACACTCAGCTGTCAATTATCTTATATCATGTTGTGCACTCCGTGTGCCAAAATTGATCAAATATGACTATCAGACTCATATTCATACTTAGAGTTTGTAGGGCCAGCGAGTGACGAGCACATGACAATCATATGCCACACATTTCACAACTATAAACAAGAGAACAGATAAACCTATTGTGGTGGGGTTGCTTTTCAAAATAGCTTTAGTTCATTATGAACAACTTCCTCTAGTTCATCACCCAACAAAAAAGTTTCTCACTAACCAACTTTTTGATGTTTTAGTTTGTTACAAAATGCATATAACAAAAAAAAAATGACTACTACAAAAACAATTTACCCTTACAATTTCTTGGAGTCCAGATTTATAAAATGTCACACCAAAAAAATTTGGATACAAGTTTGCTTTTGATTTGTAAGTTATGATGTGAAATATTTAAGGATGTATGAAAAAGGACCAAGTTCAATATTTATGTTTTTGAATTTTTTAACCCCTTGAAATGGTGTAAATTATAAAACCTAAAATGTCACACGATGCACGTTTTGATGTTGTACAACATGCAAAAAATTTAAGATCAAAGTTACAATATGAAAATTTTGGGATTTTTGGCAACAGCTGGCGCTGAAACAAGGACTGTGCTAACTGCAGTTATCGTGCATTATAAAGAGAGAGTGAATATCCATATAACTCTGTACTCCAATCTAAAAGTGCGATGCTCTATATTCACAGAACAGATATTTTCACACTAGACTTCCGTGCGGTCCACAACACGTTTAGCCTCTTTTATTGTAGAGTTCTTTCGAACCAATGCAGAGTTTTGAAACTGTGTGTCGGTTGTAGAGTAGTTGATTAGATTAGCGTAGTTGTCTGAGGGAGTCAGTGACGACATTGGCGGGAGTGTAAACAACACACAGTGTCGGTGTGCATATGCCTAATCCAGTAAAGATAGAACAATTCTGGCGACGAGGATGGGATGTGGCAAAAACAAGTGTTTGTTGAAATGCTGGAAAAGATTTGACAGTTACTGTTGGTTTTGTTAGCGGCTGGGACTTTGGGTAAAACGAAGACTGGTTTGGTTCGTAACACACAAACATGTCATTTGGGAAAAACAAAGAGTTCTGGGAAGAAGATGGCGAGTTTGAAAATTACGTGGAAAGGATTAAACACTATTTTAAAGCTAGCAGAGTGAAAGATGAAGACCAGTGCAGTTTGTTCTTAACTTTTATTGGACCCAATAGGTACAATGTGTTACGAAATTTGTGTGTGCCAGATAAACCGAAGACTAAGTCTTTTGAGGAATTAACGGGAATTTTGCTGCCTCATTACACACCCAAGAAAATTATTATTGCAGAATGGGTGAAATTGCTACGCCGGAAGCAAAAGTATGGGGAAAGTGTGTCCGAATATGCAGTGGCCTTGCAGAAACTGTCTATGTCCTGTGACTATAAGCAATTTCTTAACGAAGTGCTGTGGGACACATTTGTGAGCTGGTTAAGTAATGAGAACATGGTGCAGCGACTGTTAATGGAAGAAACGTTGGACTTTCAAACGGCCTTGGAAAAGGCACTGATAATGGAGGATGCACTTAGACAGGCAAAGGTGTTTCGCCGGACAGGCGTGGAAATGCAACCGACATATCATCGGGATGTTACGTCAGCGGAAGAGGCACATGCAATCAGGGGACGCCCCCAATAAGGATGAGTGGACAGTCAGGTACTAAACCTAGGTCAGTTAGAGAGTCACCAAAGAAATGTTTTAGGTGTGACAGTGTGATACACTTGGCGTCAAAATGCCCCTTTGTTAGTTATGTTTGCCATAAGTGTAGCAAGAAGGGCCATATACAGAAGGCTTCCGGAGCAAAAGTGTAAATAACATTCAAGAGGGATATGTAGTGCATGAGGAAGAGCGGGAGCATCTTGATGGACTCGGAGAGAGGAAGGTGATGAGTTATGACTTTACGTGGCTCCTGAACATTTGGTTTAATGAAGGGAAATGGGCAAACAGTGGATACCAGTGTTTACAGGTGGGAATTCATATCAATGGTCATTTGAAAAAATGTTAATTGACACGGGGGCAGTGGTCTCAGTCTGTTCTGACGTGACATACAGGTAAAAGCTAGGGTCATTAGAGTGAAACAAGGCGAATGTTGCCTTGCGTACGTACTCAGGAGAATCATTACCAGTTCTAGGGGAGTGCATGGTACCGGTAAACTACCAAAATGTTGAGTGTGTGCTGCCGTTGGTGGTGGTAGACAGCAAAGGGAAAAGGATGTCTACCTTGTTGGGGAGAAATTGGTTAGGCAAGCTCAAATTGGGTTGGCCAGAAATTTTGGGGCACATTAATGAACATACGGCAGTAGTGAATCAGTTGGAAGAGAGTACGAGGGCAGAAGATCATAAAGCATTGATCCAGGGGCTCAAGCGGAAATTTCAGGACATTTTCCAGCCTAATTTAGCAACCACTAAAGGAATAGAGGTGCACAATCACGTCAAGGAGGGAACCACAGCAGTGTTTCGTAAAGCCCGGCCAGTACCATTTGCCATGAGAGCGGAAGTAGAAAGAGAACTGGGTAGAATGGTACAAAATGGGGCTTTTTACCCAGTAAGGAAGTCAGAATGGACAACACCAGTAGTGTGTGTAAGGAAAAAAGATGGCACAGTGCGCATGTGTGCAAATTTTAAGGTAACATTGAATCCGGTAGTGGAGTTGGAGCATTACCCATTGCCTACTCCAAATGAAGCTTTTAATGTGTTGTCGGGAGTTAAGGTGTTTTCAGTCATTGATTTATATTCAGCTTACTAACAATTAGGGGTGGATGCAGACAGCCAACCCTTGCTGACAATTAACACTCATAAGGGGTTGTACCGATTCACGCGATTGCCATTTGGGCTATCCAGTGCTCCCAGTATTTTTCAGGTGACCATAGACGAAAGATTGTCTGGGCTTCCAGGAGTCGTTGCCTATTTGGACAACATATTGGTGGTAGGGACGAGTATGGAGGATAGCCGTCAGAAGTTTGAAGCAGTATTAAAACGGTTGGCAGAATATAACATAAGAGTCAGGGCAGACAAGTACAAGTTTCTATGTGACGGTGTAATCTACTTGGGTCATAAGGTAAGTGCAAATGGTATTCAACCGACTGAAGAAAAAACAAAGGCCATTGTGGAAGTGCTGTCACCAAGAAATGTGACCAAACTACGAGCTTATTTGGGACTGCTTCAATTCTACGGACGTTTCTTGCCAAATCTGGCAACTGTGCTTTTTCTGCTTCATGAATTGTTACAACACACAAAATAATGGAGTTGGCTTGAATCGTGTAAGAGGGCATTTAAAGAAAACAAGCAGTTACTCTTGAAGAGCCCCATCTTAGTTCCGTATAACCCACAGCTTCCAATTGTCGTCACATCAGATGCCAGTTCATACGGAGTGGGGGCAGTTATATCCCACAGGATGTCAAATGGTGATGAACAGCCAATTGCATTTGCCTCGAAAACTTTAACCAAGGCTGAAGCAGCCTACAGTCAGGTGGAACAAGAAGCATTAGGGATAATTTTTGCAGTAAAGAAGTTTCACTGTTACTTGTATGGAAGGCCATTTACCTTGATGACGTTGTTTGGTAGCAAGGACATACCACTGATGGCGACAGCCAGAATACAATGTTGGGCTCTTCTGCTAGCTGCATACCAGTATGAGATATAGTATAAAAGGGGGACCCAGATCGCTCATGCAGATGGCCTGTTAGATTGCCAGGGCCCAACATGTAAGCAGTAAAATATTCGCAGGCAACTTAGGAGGAGGCAATGTTCTTCTTTGCCAGTGGTAGTGACTGTCCTATCCAAGCTAGGGATATTGCTAGACAAACAACACAAGACTCCATCCTGTGCAAGGTGAGGGAGTATATATGGCATGGGTGGCTTGCTTAAGTACCTCCTGAAATGAGGCCATACAAGGTACAACTGGAATTGTCGGTGGAACAAGACTGCACTATGTGAGGATATCGGGTTGTTACTCCAGCCGTTCTGCGAGAGGAAGTGTTGCAGTTGCTGCACGAAGAGCACCCAGGTATGACTAGTATGAAAATGTTGGCACGAAGCGTGGTTTGGTGGCCTAACATAGATGGGCAGTTGGAAACAAGGGCGAAACAATGTTCAGTCTGCCAGACTGTTCAGAATACTCAGGTGTCAGGCCCATTGCAACCTTGGCAGTGGCCAAATCGCAGATGGCAGAGAATCCGTTTAGATTTTGCAGAACCGGAACATACTCGGTTCTTATTGGTCGTAGATGCATATTCGAAATGGTTGGAAGTGATGGCAATGTCATCCACCGTAGCATCGCAAACAATAGCAAAGTTAAGGACGCTGTTTGCATCCTGTGGACTGCCAGAAGTGGTAGTTACCGATAACGGCCCACAGTTTCATTCTCATGAGTTTCAAAAATTTGTAACAGCACATGTCAGTCAACACGTACGAACACCGCCATATCATCCACAATCGAATGGGGCCATTGAGCGTCAGGTGGGAACATTGAAGAGGTCACTGGAGAAGCAAGTGCTAAATGATAATACACGTGGGAAGCATACATTACAGCATTGTCTGGATAGCTTCTCATTTGCCTACAGAAATACCCCACACACAATTACCAGTAAAACCCTAGCAGAGTTGTTCCTACAAAGGAAACCACGTATTAGACTCAACAAGTTGAAACCTCTGCAGCAAGACATGGTGGAAGTACAGGAGCATATGAAAGAACAATTGGATCAGCGTCGTAAGCCGTGGAAGGAATTCAGCGTGGGGGAGAGTGTCTATGCAAAGACTGTTAGCAACAAGTTCTAGATGCGTAGGGTAATCATCAAGTGGGTGAGTCCAGTCATCTACATAGTGAAAGTCGAAAGTGATACCAAGTTCGTTCATGTGGACAATCTGAAGACGTGCTATTCTAACAATATTATGAAAGGCAACAGCCATGGGACTTGCCATCTGCACCAACAGAAGAAGAGAATGGGGGGTTGGGGGGGGGGCAAATGGAATCTGGGGAAAGGACCCTGCAGGGGGAACCAACGAAGACATCAGTGGAGGAGTTAGATGGTGACTTGGCAGGGTTATAATCTCCAGTAGTGAGGAGGTCAGCATCACCAAGACCAGTATCGCCACCATTACCATCGTTTCGTGGGTTTCCGGTAACATCAGAAGTTGGGGACAGTGAAGCTCCAACATACAGCCTAAGACGTTCATGTAGAAACAGGAAGCAGCCAAACAAACTAAATTTATAAATTGTAACTTAAAAAAAAAACTGAGATGAAGAAGGGGAGTGTTGTAGAGTACTTGCTTAAACTAGCGTAGTTGTCCCAGGAAGTCAGTGATGACAATGGCGAGAGTGTAAACAACACACACTGTCGGTGTGCGTGTGCCTAATCCAGTAAAGATAGAACAGTGTCAAACACGACAATTTATTCACAGCGGAACTTAGGTAGGACCTGCAAACGCTCTCAGACTACCCCCCCCCCCTACTGTCTAGCAGGGGCTCTCACTGACACACACATGCACAACCTAAAGCTGGATTCACAAGCACTATGTAGCATGTGTCTGTATGTACGTGTAAAAGTAAAAACACAGTGTGTGCATGTTAGCGTTCATATCCTCGCGTACGTACGTATGCATTAGTGTTGTTCAGCTTTATGCTTTGTAGGTATGTACGCTAAGTGGTGGCTGTGAGTGCAGCATGTACAAAAGTATGACTCAAATATTTATACTGAGAAACCATTTATCTCGTGGTCTTAAATTAATTTGATTAAAAAATAAAGTTTGATAATCTATTACCGACATTTTGTTATGACAGAAACCATTTCCGTGCATGCCTGGATTAAACATTGTTGTGAACCCAATCTTTAATACTAAATGGATGTGCGAGTGTTTGTACGTAAATTACGTGTGGTTGTAAATCCAGCTACTCAAGGACAAGCTTTAAGTTATGTTCTTCGTCTGGAACTTTTGTTCACAAGTCCGTGTCACTGCTGCCTGGCTGGAACTAAAGTTAGTGTGACCACTGATGAACACACTGGCATTTCACCTGGGTCTGGCCATGATAAAGTCTCTGCTCCTGTTTATGCACAATTTACTATTTCTGCGAAAATAAGGCAACTACATAGTGTACATGGTACTCTTTACTGTGAATCATTTTTACAAGCAGGTTCTTCCCGCTCTGCCGTACTAGAGAAGTAACGGCGCGGAAAAATGGATATCTGCACTTTCCATCAGTAGAGGTTATCAAACTAAAAAAACAAATATGAATAAATAATACAGTAGTTACAAAAAGGTCATAAATGATGTTAAGTCTCTCTGAGGATATTGTTTAATTTTATTAGAGAAATGTTGAAGCGCACACATATTCACCATCTGACCATCTTTTAAGCTTTGTACTGTTAAACCAAAAAAGTGCTTATCTTTTATTGTAATAAGACACTAGACCTCGTGTTAGAAATGTGCTTGCTTTCTTTTCTTCATTTCCTGATGTTCTCAAACCTTCGACGACATTTATTGCCAGTAATTACTGGCAACAGTGACGAGTTTTCTTGGACACTGCTTCTCGCCTTCACAACGCAAGGAAGATGCCTCTCTCCTCTCTCTGCCAGAACATTTCCCACTGAGTGCCGAGTAGTCGCATGATGTCTTTTGATTAAATGGATACTCTGGAAATGCATATACAATACGTCCTTTCTATAGCTCGAAGTAAGGTAGCCTATGCGATGGAAAAAATCTAAAGGATGAAGATATAAACAGATGCGCAAACAATATGCATCACAAGCTTCTTTCTCGAAGACAAGTAGGCAACTATGTACAAACACATTACATTTGCAAGAAAGTGTTGTTCTTCAAATGGTGTATTTCAGGTAAAAGTAATGTCATTCTATTGAAAAATATTTCTGTTTATAACCATATTTTAATTTTGCAAATAACTCCAAAAAAAAACAGATGTTACGGCAACAAGAATTTATGTTGTCTGACGTACTTGCTTAGTTTTTAAGTCAAAGAAGGTCTTATATGCACTTCCATTTATTTAAAATATGCCATTATCCGGAATTCATGCTTGATATTCTTGATTTTACTATTCAAAATACACAGTGTAGTAACTCTTTGATAAATTGGATGTATGTATATTTTATATTGCTGAATTGATTCCTGACGAGACCCCAAGATTATAACTCACAAAATTTGAAGAAACTGAATATTATTAAACCAGTAGTTTGTAATAGAGGTTATGTAAAATGATTTTCTCGTTCAAATAGTAGATAAAATAACAGGGGAAGCAGTAAAGTGCTAGAGTATGGGATAAAAAAAAATGGAATTAATTTTGATGAGATTCATGCGTCAATGATGTGTGAATTGACGGTATGTAACCCTAACATGGGGAAACGGAGGAGTCAGAAAAATAATGTGCCATTTTATCAATTTTGATGCTATTTTATTAGTATTTTCTGACACGTGTTTTATTTTTTAGTATGAAAGAGACTTATTAACTGAATTTAACCTTCATTAGTCATACAGTAGAATCCGGTAACAGCGAGCTGACGTGGCCAGGGACCGCGGGAATGACTGGTTGTGTAAAAGTTTCTAGGTGAGCAGAAAACTATGATAATAATGAGCGCCAGTTAATCGGATAGTTCGGACTAACACGAGACTCTTAACTCAAAATTTAGATGGAAAATCTTGGTCGTGAGGCCGCGACGAATCCCAGTCCCGTACTGGTCTGTTGGTGAAAGTGATAAGGTGAATGGTGATTAAAATGTTTTCGCATTCAACAGGCAATGACCCGTGTGGCTTCAGAACACTCACAATTTTCACGCACGTGGGTACAATCACTGACCACAAAGCAGAACTGCAGATGTACACGTAAGGCACCAAAACAAAGAGGGGAAAAATATTTTCGCGAAAAACAGAGTACAGAGTGTACCCACTCACCTGGTAGTACACCTTATTAGAAATTAGAATAAAGTCACAAATGTTACCGTATTTGTCGGCATATAAGACGAGTCATAGTTTTGAAGGTACAAAATCTTGAAAAAAAGTAAAGTATTAATTTAGAAATTCCAGACAGAAAAATATATATTTTTTTTTTTTTCCTCTGCCAGAAACATTAAAAATTTAGTTTAAAGATATTCAATGCATTGTCGACCTAGATCCTTGTTTTCTCAGCCCGAGAGTTGTAGGCTGGCGAGTCAAAGTATCTCGGCACGTGCTCCAGCTGCCTCGATTGCTGCTTCACTGCGAGGAAGTGTTCTTTATTATGAATGATGCTCATAAAAATTTCATACCGTAAATTTTAAATGGGGCACTCGTTTTCATTTGTGACGAAAAACGCAATTCCTTGAAACATCATACAACTCCATAGCTTACCAAAAATTTTTGCACCTTCATACAAGACGAGTAGCAATTTTTGAAGGAAAAAAAAAATGTCGTCTTATATGCCAGCAAATACAGTACTACACACGAACGATAATGCTGGATGTTGACGTATTTAGGCGTCACCTTAAAATTCCCCTGAGAAGCAGGGTACGTAAGAAATCACAAAACAGACTTCAGGGAAATAATACAGTGTTTGACACACAGTAGCTGAATAGTGAATCCTGCAACTTAAGTGGGTACAGGCCTACAGCCACCTGCTGTACTGAAAAACTAAGGCGCATGGTGCGCAGTGACAAAGAAACTGGAGGAGATTAAGGTTTGGCGGACGGAGTCTTCCATATGAACGGCAGAAGACTTGAAGTTTAAAGTTATGCTATGAAAAATACTCGGATGACTGGTGCAAAAGTTGATGTCCCCCGAGATCGAGACACACTCGATGCGCACGTCCGTTCACAAGGCCCACTGGAAGAAGGTTGAATTCTCCACTGGCTACCGCTCAGCGCGTCAGCTGGCCGGAAGTCAGGGGAGGGAATTTGAAAATCCCTAAGTGAGGGATGAAATGGTCACAAGGATAAACACGTGTTTTACAATAGAATTTAAATGGTTGTATCAGAGTCCTGTTGAAAATAAAACATATGACACACTTGAAGAAATATAATTAATGAATTGAATACTCGTGCACAGCACGTTAAAGTCTGACAAATAGGGAAGCTCATGTTAAGAGCTTGATGATTTGAAGAACACGTACAATGCAGCATTTATTTTAATGTTACGTGTCAGCGTAAATTTGCACTTTGCCGCCTAAAGTTTTATGTGGGAATTGCTGTTGCCTTTAGGTTGGCCAGTATATTGACTGGCCGAGAATTCGTACGTCTCTGCACTTTAGGGGTGGAGGTCACACTTCGTGGCACTTGGGGGCTACACTGGTTCACCCTGTGGTAGCACTGTAGTGTAATTTTGTAGGTTTTATTGTTCCACACCGACCTCAGGCTGGCGAGGCAAGAAGGAGCTGATGTCACAGCCCGGTAATAGCGAGAACTCTGTTATGACGTCCTTTTTTTTAAGGAACCAACAAAAAAATCTCAAAAATGCCCCCCCCCCCTCCTCCTCCTTTGATTGCTGGGATGGCTCCGACAGCTTGAAAACTCATCCTAAGCTAGTACGTTTCTCTCAGAATAAAATAGCTCCCTTTTACCGCAAATTACTACGTAAGTATGGAATTTTGTTGCTTGCTGTATTACGTACATTTTATTTCACGTCTCAGTCCACACAAGTGACTACAGTCCAGCTGCTTCACAGCCTGCATCTTGCTCACCGCAACAGTATCACCTTGTAATACAACCCACAGGAAATACTGTACGTGCTTGCAGCCACGTTTTTCATGGTGGCCAGTGTCCTGGCGTTGGTGCATCCTAAGAGCATACGAGACATGCAAGTCTGCAACTTTAGCCTGCCTGCAGACATAAAAACCGTCACCTTTGTACTGTCCCTCGTCGGCCATTTTGAACATCCACATGCGATCTTTTGGCTGCGCACTGAATTGGCATCCCTGTGCTGCTTCTTTAGCTAATTTTCTGCACTCTAATGTCTCTACTTTAAGAGCCATGATGTATCTCAGCGCTGTTCCTGTGTTTCGGGAGGATTTAGTTTACGGAACTTAGTCCCAATTAATTTTTTTTTATTTTTACGTCATGTAATGTTAGTATTTTGTTTTACGTGCAGAAGAGATTTATTTTTAATCATTCCTTTATTTACATTAACTTTTCAATGTACTTCAATATGTTAGTCATATTGTTTACCCTCGGAGATAAGTCTCCCTACTGCATCCACGTGTTACGCCCTTTGTTCGCAATGTGCGGTAATTAATTCTCCACTTTCCTTTTATTTGTTTCACTGTACGGTTCAAGTTTTCAAATAATTTAACTTTCAAGTTTAAACATCTCCGAGCTCAACTTCAATCAATTTCCAAAATACGATACTTCTACTGGAGCTCGCTTCTACTGGCAGTTCACCAGCCTTTGGAAAACATACTTTTTTCGACTCTGGCCATCACGTATTCCATCAACAGGTCGTTTTTCGAGATATCGACTCGTCACTACTTTCAGCTAAGTTCTACGCCTCTACATAAACACAATAACGCTGTGTATTACATTATGTATCACATCCAGAAAGATTTCATTACCTTTTATTTTCATGAACATTTGAATTATGATGTAAATTAATTAATCAACCTGATATGTTTTCACATTAATCTAATTAGACTGTCAGGAGTGGACTCCAGGGAACTTATTATCAAAAGCTTTGCTTTGCCCAGATTCCTATTTTAAATAACTATGATATAAGCACTTTGTAATCTTACAGTATTTGTTTTTGTAAAATTCATAATTGCCCAATACAGTATTTAAATGATGAATTTTGCTATTCACTCTACCTTATATTGACTGTTCTTATGTCATAATTCCTCTGGTTACCCTAATAACCAAAATCTCTCCAACATTTGATCATTCAGTCCCACATCACTGGACTACATAAAGCTAGCTCACTTAAGTTTACAAAATTCTATTATACTGATGAAAACTAACTCTGAATGTTAAAATTTCATTACAAAGTAGTTAAAATGACAAGCATAAAAGCAATATATTTACAAAATAACCCCTTTGAGCAAAGAGCAGGGCAGAAGATGACCAACTATCAGCTGTTAACAATAGAAAGTATGTACAGTAGTATTATGAAGTTAATCACTATGGTTAAAAGTGGCACAAGTGACTGTAGTCTAAGACACTTTTTAGCTAGTACAATATTTTTTAGATGTGAAATATGAGAGAGTTTTAAGTTCCTTTAACGAGATCTTACGAGCTGATAAGGATAAGTGAGGTTAAGGTAAAATATAACAACCATGCTTGAGCCAGGTTTAAACCCAGAACTTCTTGCACCGTAGACCAGCGTGTAACTGACTGCGCTGGAGAGCATACGAATTACCTACATGTGCTGCTGCTTGAAAGGACACAGGTACCCAAGAGTATAGGGAACAAGAAGTCATTGTCTTGAAATGCAATTAATGATTTCCCCCAACCCTCTAAGTTTATCTAAACGCTATGTGCAACTGGTACATGCGTGTTTATAGCTTAAATTATTACAGTATGAAGTTGTTAGATACAGTATTTATTATCTGGCGAGTTGTCATATTTTCGTGCCTTAAGTTGCTGTTTACAATTTCTTTATTGTGCAACCAATTCTTGAAATATGCGACACTTATTCGCACAATGTATCTTAATCAGCACTTTCGGATACATATCAATGGTACATTTTGTATTATTTGTGACTAAACCTTTCACAATACATATTAGAGAATTTTAAAAACATTTTGTTTCATACTGTAATATAAATTAATAATATTTTAAAGCTCTTATATTTAGTGAAAGGAATAATTCGAAAGTTCAATGAACATGTTAGAATCCACTATCCTATGCATAGTCGAGCGCGTCCATTCGTTTACTGACTGTCGTTCCCGTGAGTAACAACTAATGGACAAATAACAGGGGCTTGTGTATAAATAGGACAATAGATTATAACATGCATGCCGTTGCCCTTGCAAATTATTCCTTTCCCTGTTTATATTTCACTGTCGTGCACAACACAACACCACACACATAATGCCACACACACCATGCACACACCACACAACACACATAATACACCACACACAACACACACACAACACCACACACATAATGCACCACACACATAATGCACCAC